>JACEVL010000009.1:1013225-1028225 GCA_020284085.1 Aporrectodea caliginosa
AAGGATAATAATAATAATGATAGTAATAAAATATTAATAATAATAAGAGTAATAAGAAAAATAATAATAGTAATAATAATAGGAGTAATAATAATAAGATTAATAGTATTAATAATAATAATAATAATAATAATAATAGTTAGAATAATAATAATAATAGCCGTTCCGGATTTTATTAGCTGTCTCCAAACAATTTGTTGCCTCCTGAGGGATTAGAATTTCCTGGGAAATAATAATAATAATAATAATAATAAAAAAAATAATAGTTATAATAAAAATATTAATGATGATATAATATAAAGGGGCGCTTTCGCACAATGCACCACGAACTCAAGATTGATGGCACACCCTAGGAAAGTTTCTAAGAGCCTGAGGGATTATTTCTACCTAGTAATAATAGCCGTTCCAGATGTTATTTACTGTCTCCAGACAATTGTTTGCCTTCTGAGGGATTAGAACTGCCTGGGGAAAATAATAATAATAATAATAAATTATTACTACCATTGTTATTATTTAATAATAATAATATTATTATTTGGGACACTTTCGCCGGCCAAGAGATAGATGAGTAGGGCCTTTAAAAAATAAATAAATAAAACATTAAAAAAATAATATTATTATTTAATAATAATAATAATAAAATAATAATAAAAATAATTATTAATAATAGTAATAATCTTCATGTATTAATTCAAACTGACTTAAGCGCTACATTGCCCTAAACCCCTCGCCATAATTGTGTGTGTCTATTAGTTTTGACATTCTCATTTGTAAGATGAGTGTTTGATTGTTCTTCCATTCAGAGGGCGGCCGAAAATTTACTTGGTCCAGAAAGCTTAAACGTTCTGGACCATGTCCTATCAACGGCTTAACCTTCACTGCAGCTGTGGAAGAAATGGATCCGATGATGGCATGTCCTCGAAGAGTCGATGACTGCAGTCTCTGTATTGGTAGGTAGTTCAACTTATACAAGGAGGAATTTTAATTTGCACACTTCAATCACTTGGACTGACAATTGTCCAAATGGGTAAGCTGAGCAACATCATGATTGAGAAACTTCACAAATTGTAGTTTATGAAGATTTCTCTTAGTGAAAACCACTGAGAAGTGAGTTAGAGTAGTCAAGTCTGCTGGAAACCAAAGCATTAGCATGTGGAAATAAAATACATTTAAAATTTATTGAAGAAGCAAAGGAAAAAATTAAGGATAGAGAACTCTGGAGACTCATCGTTGGCCTTGGCCTGACGGAGGAGAAACAAAGAAGAAGAAGATGATGAGAAAATTTATAAGTACTAGTGTACCTTTTCTTGCTTTACAGCAAACTCAGGTATAATGAGTACACTGACTGTGCACTGCGGTGGTTAGATCTAGATAACAAGGGAAGGACTGGACTCCTGCCCTGATATGCCGATGCTAAGAAAAATGAAGTTGCTAACACTTCTTACCCATGGCTGACTCTGAGATTTGCATAAGGATCTGCTCTTCGCCTAAGTGCTTTAACTTATTCCCTTAGTGATATTTCGTAGTTTTATTTATATATTTCATACTCCACTCTAGGATAGATCTGTCTTGCCTACTCCTCACTGAAAATGGATGGCTGAAAAATACCTGACTATTATTTGTTAATAACTTTAGATTTTTATGAAAATCCAAGAGTGTACATAACGTGCGACCCGTAATTTAACACTGCTCAATAAATTTGTTTTGCTTTTAAATTTTATAGATCGGTTCATCGCTCGATACAAAGACTTTCAGTTCCTTCAACAATGCCGCCACTCACACACCATGGTCTGACTCAAGTTCCTCTCCTAATCATCTCACAGGCTTTCAACTCCAAATTAAGTATCACCTCTTCAAGAGTTCCTCACCTAATCCATCCGATCCTCTGTCTTCCACGCTTTCTCATCCTCGTGAATAAGCCGGTGTCCTTCGCCTAGCTTCACAGTAGCGCTTCAGAAATTTCTAGTTTGCGAGTTTGATCAACAGCTCTCTAAAGACTTAATGATTTTAATTCAACAGTCATTGAAGGGCCTTGAACACCTCTGCAAACTGTTCTAGACTATCAATATGGCGTATCCAGATAGTTGTTTGAATTTTTAGAGTTTCTGGAGTAGGCCTACAAAGTTTGAAAAATTTAAAGACAGTAAGAAAATTTAAGAACAGTTCTTGAACTTAGCAGCGTCTCGCCATATATGTCAGCTGCGATAGTATTATTGAAACTGATGGCTTTTTGTTACACTTGGTGATTTTCCATTTGTTTTTATATTTAATGTGTGATTTTAAACGCCTGGCGAATTTAAATTCATCTTGGACATAAACATATCTAATAATATGTGATTAGTTTTATGTAATTCTATGTAATTTTATAATAAAAATGCTGTTGGATTTTATATTCTGCCTTATATAAACAATAATTATGCCGATATGGCATAGATATGTATAAATAATGCTTGTTCTTAAAAGCGGATATTGAAATATATATACATATATTTATGTTGTGTTTTGCGTAATATTGATTATTCATGAATTCCTAAAATAATGTGACTTCAATTCTCATGCTTTATAAAACCATTTCTCAGGAATTCCTCTCTCATCTTAATGTGGTCTTATTTGGCCTCACTGGGGTTGTCAGAGCCTCTGAGTAGTTTCCTTGAAGAGGCGCTATACAAATTCTCGTAATGAATGAATTAATGAAAAATCAATACATAAAGCACTTGTAGTTTCATATGCATGTAATGTAGATGCATGCATGTCCATATATGTATATTAATATAAATGTATATTTTTGGAACAGTCAATGTATATCAGGAACTGATGGTGATATGTTTTAAAACAATGCCAAAATAATTGCATTGTGTTTGTGGTTTTTCAATTCTTATGCAATTTAATTGTATGCTTTAACTGGCTGAGGACAATGGAGAACATTTATTTATTCGTACCCATCGCTGTCAATTGGCTGGCGTCAGGAACTGATGGTGATAAATATGTTTTAAACAATGCCAAAATAATTACATTGTGTATGTGGTTTTTAAATTCTTATGCAATTCAGTTGTATGCTTTAACTGAACATTTTTTTATTTGTACCCATCGCCATCAATTGGCTGGCGTCAGGAACTGATGGTGATAAATATGTTTTAAACAATGCCAAAATAATTTACATTGTGTATGTGGTTTTTAAATTCTTATGCAATTCAGTTGTATGCTTTAACTGAACATTTTTTTATTTGTACCCATCGTCATCAATTGGCTGGCGTCAGGAACTGATTGTGATAAATATGTTATAAAACAATGCCAAAATAATTACATTGTGTATGTGGTTTTTGAATTCTTATGCTATTCAGTTGTATGCTTTAACTGAACATTTATTTATTCGTACCCATCGCCGTCAATTGGCAGGCGTCAGGAACTGATTGTGATAAATATGTTTTAAAACAATGCCAAAATAATTACATTGTTTATGTGGTTTTTGAATTCTTATGCTATTCAGTTGTATGCTTTAACTGAACATTTTTTATTCGTACCCATCGCCGTCAATTGGCTGGCGTCAGGAACTGATGGTGATAAATATGTTTTAAACAATGCCAAAATAATTACATTGTGTATGTGGTTTTTAAATTCTTATGCAATTCAGTTGTATGCTTTAACTGAACATTTTTTTATTTGTACCCATCGCCATCAATTGGCTGGCGTCAGGAACTGATGGTGATAAATATGTTTTAAACAATGCCAAAATAATTACATTGTGTATGTGGTTTTTAAATTCTTATGCAAATTAGTGTTATTGGTTGTTTGAAGATTATATTAAGGCAATGTTTAGGCAGAAATAAAACTATGATCGTGCTAAACGTACTTGATTATTAGTGTTATGATTGAGAGAAGAACAACCATGGGGACGGGACGAAGCAAGTATCCAGTTGCAGTGGAGGCGCTACACTAGGGCAAGCCATGATGCCCTTCCGAGAATTTATTTTGTGCAAAAATAGCCACCATCCTTATCTGTTTAATCCTTAATAATACAAAC
This sequence comes from Aporrectodea caliginosa, assembly GCA_020284085.1. Classification (NCBI taxonomy): domain Eukaryota; kingdom Metazoa; phylum Annelida; class Clitellata; order Crassiclitellata; family Lumbricidae; genus Aporrectodea; species Aporrectodea caliginosa. The sequence goes on from JACEVL010000009.1 coordinate 1,017,247, forward strand.
TCAGGAAATATTTGCCAAGTGTGTGATTCACAGGGAACGCCTGCTAAGAAATGGACAGCACGCTTTGGCTGGATAATTGTAATGAAGCATTTATATAGCACCACTCAAAAACAGGCGCTCCTGTGCCAGTAGCTTCACTGGTAAAGAGAGCGGTTTTCAGGCGCTGGCAGAACTTTTCTCTATTTCAAAAGAAATAGAGAAAAGGTCAGTCTTGAGGGCTGATGATAATAATAATAATTTTCTTTATTGAAACAATCTCGGTTGACAGACCGCAACCAGTTACAGTGTACAGCTATGTAAATTGAAACAATTCACAAGAACGCAAATGACCAGTGTTTAATCTAGGCACCTCTGGGAGGGGAGAGTTCCCCCAGAATTTAGCTCCCCCCCAGAAAAATATAACGAAGTCATAGTTTTCTATACTATTTTCAAATGCACATCTCTGCCTACTTAAATTTCTGTTAACATAAAATATTTGTACAAATATATTATTTTGTACAACTAAATGGCTTCTCTCCACTGTTATCTTTCAAATTTCAAACTATCAAATTTCAAAATGTTTTGTTCCTTGCACATTTAGTCAAACTGCATCATTACTACATGTACATGGCTTCCCGATTCGGTAGTTGAATCCAGCAATTTCAGATTTTACTGTTATTATAATTATTACTTTTTATTTCTATAATAAGTATATTTATTCAAGTCTTAACCCACTCCTGTCATGTCCGACTACGGGACTCGAACTCGGTACCTCTCGCTCTCTATGCCAGTGTGTTATCCAAAGCGCTATCGGGCATGGTATTAAACTGGTTCCAGCTACTGGGACCAAAAATAGCGAAAATCCTAGACTGGGCCGTAGAAGTACGCACCCGAGGGAAAACCATGTAACCACAGGCCGAGGACCGAAGGGATGAACGACTGGGCAGAGAAGATACTGGGGTACAATATGCCAGCAAGACAGCTTCGCATGAGGAACCTGTTCAGCTAAGCTAAGCTATTATTTCTTCTGTGTTATATTTCATAAACTACTCAATTTTCGATGTCCCATTGTGCGTTTGTTAAAGGCCATACGTACGTACTTATTAACTCTAGCCAACATGCACACATAAGACCTCTTCTGCGATTGGTGGCGTTTTACCGAAGCGTGATTGGTTGAGCTAAAAGTAGTGGCGTGCAATTTAAAAGGCCATAGCATTTAGTCAGATCAGTGGAAGAGTGTCGTAAAACTCAATACCGAATCGTTTACTGGAATATACATGTACTACAAATGTAGCTGTTGAAACATATTCAGGTAGGACATTTCTATTTGTTCCATGTGGCTAATTTGACACAGTCAATTTGCTTGCCTACTGCAACCTAGCCAGCCAAGGCAAACACGCGTCGAGATTCTTTGTCTTTGTGTCTGCCAAAGACACGAGATATTCTGTTTGCTTATTATTTTTATTATAATTATTAGTTACTATTATTAAATTAGTTATTTGTACTAGTTCGTCCTTAAGTTCTTTTATTCCCCTTCGGCGAGGAAGGAATCGTCGTTTAAGTAACAGATATTATGGGGATGTACTGGACTTTAAATTATAGACGCAGGCTATCGATTTCCAAGAGGTAATCTTATGACGTCATAAATTCCGTCTTATATCCTGCATATTCAAAGGACACTGTGTCTTGTCTATGCGGGGCAACGTTACTGGGCAATGTAGAGAAGGAGGAGATATAAGATGCACTGTAATTATAGGGTTTGCAATAAGATGAAGAATAATTTCACTTCAAGCAATAGGCTCACAAACAAGCAGCCAGACAAACAGACCGACAGAGCGATCTCATGGCAGAGACATACCCAGTCCAGGCAGTCCTGCATACCATGCAGCGACTTGACCCCCACGACTCTGAGCTGGCACCGGAATGGACAAGGCACCCTGGCTATTACGGACTTTATTTTATATAGCGCCGATACTTAAGCTCGTCTCGATGACATGGCTTTTGCGTGGAGCTGAGAAAATTCGGATATTTACACTTAGCCTACATTTGCATAAAACCTACATTCAGGCAGATTGATTGACTTACACGGAAATACATAGATATTACTAGTATTATTATTATTATTATTATTATTATTATTATTATTATTATTAGTAGTAGTAGTAGTATTATTAGTATTATTATTAATATTATAATTTGTGTTATTGGTATTATTATTGTCGGTCTATTTTCTGTTTCTGCTTCTCTGTGTGTGTGTGGTTTGTACACATAAAGATGCATAGGCCTAATAGTCAGGTCATTCAATAAGCGATTATTATTATTAATAGTATTATAATAATAATAATTATTATTATTATTAATAGCAATAAAAATAATTATTATAATACTAATATTAATGAGTGTCTCTTTCTGTCTCTTCTTTGGTTGCACTTATAGAAGATGCATAGGCCTAGGCCTATGTGGTGGTTTCAATACAAAACGACTATCATTATTATTATTATTATTGTTATTATTCTTAACTGTATTAGTATTAATATTATTATCAGTGTCTGTGTCTCTCTGTATCTCTTTTTCTGTCTGTCCTTCTCTCTCTGTCTCTGTCTGTGCTTTGCACATCTAGTCTGCATACGCCTACTTCTCAGTTTTGAATCAATAAACGATTATTTTTAGTATTACTAGTATTCTTGTAATTATTAGAAGTATTATTTGTCCTTCTGTCTCTGTCTTTCTCTCCGCTATTGCATAGTCTACCTGCAAGAGGCGCTATAAAACTCCAATAATCTACTACTATTCGTCGGCACGTCATCGATCACGTGGGAGCCACAGACCACGAGAATCGCGGACTATGGCGTCCCCGTTCTTATCGGCGCGGCCATCAGGAGATTTTTGAAATTTTAACCACTGGTAGTCGAATGGATGAGGACCGCGAAAATCGGGCCTATGCAAAAAAATTCAAAATTTCAAAATTTATCATCTAGGGCATCATAATTGGGTGTCAGGAGTCCAAAAATCAACGTTTCAAAACCGCGGACGTCCGCACTCTTCGGACGTCCGCATTGTGGATTACGGTATCTCGCTTGAAGCCCGCAGTGTGAGGCTGTTACTAAAGCTACTACTACTACCAAGTCTCAAGCGTGCTCAAGCGACTAAGACAGCCTAATGGCCAACATTCAAGTGTAAAAGCACTTGACATATTTATAGGTGAAGTGCAGAATGCAGACAGATTCATATTCGTTTACTTTTGTTGTACATGTAATCTTCGTTTTGCTTTGCTTTTACAACGGTTTTTTTAAACATTGCAATAAAAGACACGTAACATCGACGTAGGACTAAAATGAAAATGTAGCTAGTGCTCATGGTCTTGTAATCAAATTATATTACTCAAATATAATGCCTAGTCTAAAATGACTCTTCAACAGGCTGCTATATCTTTTATATTTAAGATCAGTCTAGTATTGCGATTATAATATTAATAATAATTAATAATATAGTGCTCGAAGTGTGACGATACCGTCATGGATGGGTACGTATAAACGAACTCCATTGTCCTCAGTAACTCGTCAAGTCCAGCACTCCATCAGTGTTAGTCCAAGCAATGTTATGTATCATTTGTATTGTCTATTCATCGCAGTCTTCGTCTGCCTTTTGGGTTTTTCCTTAGAAGTTTGAGTGCAGTGTATTGTGTGGGATTCTGTCAACTGGCATTCAACGAAAACTCCGATGGTTTGTGACCTGTAGAGACTAGAGAATCTACGTGTCACAAACCATCGGAGTCTTCGTTGAACGATTTTGTCTAGCAGAGTTGTTTGGATAACTAGTGCTCGTCTAATGTCATCGTTTCTTATTTTTTGCAGTCATGAAATCCCTGCGATCTTCCGTAGCCAACTCATTTCTTCTGTAAGAATTCTGTTCTCATCTTGTTTCCGCATTGTCCAACATTCCGATCCGTACAGGAAAATCGGTTGTATATTATTGTCTCGTATATTCTTGTCTTGGTTTTCTTTGTCAATTCTGTGCTTCTCCATATACTGTTCATCATTGCAAATGCTTGTGAAATACCTCCAATGCTCCTTTGTATGACTTTTTCGCTGATGCCGTCTGCGTTTATTAGCCCTCTTAGGTAGACGAATTGTTCTACTTGCTCAGTAACCTCTGCTTTGATATTGATACTTAATGGTTTCTCTAGTCTTTTCAATCACCATTGTTGTGGTGTTTTCTGCATTGATCATAAGGCCTCACCAGGGGCGGACTGGGCTGTGAATTTCTACTCGGAAAAGTTCCTCGAAGGGCCCGCACGAGCATGGGTGATTGGGGGCCTAGACACTGTTACATATATGTTACGAAAACAAATACTCTACAGTTACGTGTGAAGACCGTTGAACTGCACTGAATAGTGTTCAACGATTCATTGCTCGGTAGCGAGTGGGTGCAGCAAATCGTTAAATGAGTCTATAGTAGAGCAGCATCTTAGCAAAGACTTGTGAATCTTTGGCCATGACATGGATCAGATCATCTATAGTGATGTAGTCCGAACATCTTTTCGGAACACATCAGCATAAACATCTCTAGTTTTTCATTTCCGAGCGAGGCGAGTAGCCGTTTCTTGATGATCTTAAGCTTACTAAAGGCCCGTTCTCAGTACACTTGTGAAAAAACAGAGTGAGTGAGTACTGATAAGCAAGGTACAGAATGGAGAAAGCAGATGCGTTAAATGAATATAGCCTACCTGTGCAAAACCTTGTGACAACATTTGATACATTGCTTACAGGCTCCAGCGCCTTGACAACACGTGAATCAGCATCCAATGTATTATTGTATTGTATTGTATTTAAAGATTTATAAAGCACCTCTCACAGTGCACACCAATCAAAGGTGTGTACCGTGATGCGAATCTTCACCAGCGTCAGGTGGTAGGCCTTCATCCGTGCTATAGTGACTGTGTCCGGGTAATCTTCAGATTCTGAGTCACACTGAACATTGCTAAATTCCTCCTATGCACAGTAACTCGTACATTCTTGAAAATACAGACCACCGCTAGTCGCATCAGGGCCGGTATCACGAAATAGAGTATCCGTCCTAGGACTATCCGGGGGGATGTATGAATTTATCCCCCCGGATGAAATAAACCGGTTTAGAGTATCTGGGGGGGATAAGCCATTGTATCCCCCCATAGGTATACGCATCACGATAGCTTCGGCAAGAATCCAGGTAAAATCACCAAAAACGAAGTAAATTGATTTCAGGTCGACTTACAAACTAAAGATACGCAATTTAAAAATGTTATGTGTACAATAAATCCAAACAGTAGGCCTACGACTGAATACACTGAGAAACCGCCAAAAATGCAAATTAAACCGAATACTTAATTTCGCTAAAGGGATACTCATGTATGGGGATACTCTATTTCGGGACACCGGCAAATTCTGCTATGTTGTCGAAACTGCCCCGTGGAATTGTACCGTCGGTAAGTTCCTTAAATTGCCTTGGATCCAGACAGACTGTGTCAAAATGATCGTTTCATTGTCAATCACAGATGTGTTCTGACTGCCATCCATTTGCACGTTGAATTTTGTACCACCAATTTCGCTGACAATTTTGTCCTTCATAAGATTGCCGATTGCATAAAGAATTTTATTGACTGCTGTTTTTGACATCATTGTTGTTAGATCACCCTGTCCACCAATTTGTCTCCCATGCTGCTCGGCCTTTTCTGCGTTTGCTCTCTTCTATGACCTTATTTATATAGGCCTATGCTGCTTCATTGGAAGGTCAAACTCTGCCAGGAATAGAAATGACTCCAGGAAATTGCCATGTTCAACAGTAGGCCTAACTGTTCTGTCTTCCAACCTGTAAGCTGACTCGTGACGATGTCCTCGGTATAGAATAGCATATCTTCCAATAAATTTAATTGCAGACACAATGCGGCTGAATAGCCTACTTCGATGTTTCCCATAACCTGTTCTCTTCGCACATTAAGATCTCTGTTAATAACTGAGGCAATATCTTTACTGCACTTACTGTAACAGCTTAGAAACGCGGTAACTGGGTCACACGGCAAATAATTAACATCTCTTAAGCTTGCCTGAATCCTGTTGCTACTGATTTACTCGATTCTTATCTGCAATGATGCACTTGACGGTATAGCCTAACAAGAGTTAAATCGGTGGCAGGTTTTCAAGTAATGACGGCGCATCAGTGCCTCAAAGCGACAGAATGACGTCAGCAGACGCGAATGTTGTTTCTGTATGAATCATAACTTCAGTTTCACCGCTGCTGTTTGATACTTCTATAATTTGACCTCTTACTTAATATCGTTTATTTAACGACGCCGTCATATCGACAATGATAGGCGTTATAATTTGACCTCTCTGACAATTAAGCTTCATAACTATACCCACAGTGGCCGCTCCGGGGCCCCCAGCATCCTCAGATGTCATCGGAAAACTGTCATTTGTTGGTGTCACCTCAATTGTTTCAGAGAACATTAGTTTTAGTTTAGGCCTACGTTGTTTTGGATCAAGGGCTGCATCTTGCAATTCTTCATTTCGTTTTTCAAGTCTTTTCTTTGCACCACCTGGCTGTTCCATTAGGCTACATTACGCGTTATCAAATTCCTGGCTCGGGCCAGGCAGTCTGTTGTAACTTGTTTTGGTCGTACGACGTATGCTAATAGCTACGGTTTAGGCAGGGGCCCACCGGGAAATTTCCCGGTTTCCCGGCGGGCCAGTCCGCCCCTGGGCCTCACTCATACCGGTACCTCACTAAAGTGCTCAGCCAGTGCTGTAACCATGACTACAGTACCTAGAGATCTGAACAAGTGCATTTCAAGACAGTTATAAAAATATATGCTATATGCATATAAGTAAGTAAGATAAAGTCTGTTAAATCAAATGCGAATTAAACGGTGAATTTAGAGGTAGGCCTGCTCTCAGAGGCGAATGTATGCAGGATTGCAGGTGTTATGCGCATAACTGAAATTTAATAAAGTTAACACAGGTTTTCTGAGCCTACTGGATTATGAGAAGGACCATGTCTATATACGAAGCAGATTGCCGAACGAGAGACCTCTGAATTTCATTACAGCTCAATACCGGTACTGTTTTCATGCTTCATGCTCTTCTAGTTGAATAAAGTTTTACACACCCACACGAGCATGACTGTTTTTCTGGCATTCACGAGCACGAATCGACGCCTTTAAAATGACTAAACAAATGTATAACAAGGCTTTATTCCATGTCCATATAGTCATCGTTTCAGAGAAGGATCGACAATCAACAATGCTAGCTCCCAACCAAAAGGCGGATGTGACAATGACCCACGTGGGTAACAGGCAAATATCCTTGCGCTTTGTACGCCGCGTGTAGGCATGTGCAGAAGATTATGTATACTGGCTGTAGAAGGCTGCCGGAGGGCGTGACAATCGCTAGGCAATCATGATTTTCTCAGACGTGGGGCATTGCGGATACGCACAGCCCTGTGTTTGGAACGGAACATTAGAAATATTGAGGTCATCTGTGTTGACGTTGTCAGTGTCACAAAATTTACACCAACGGAAATATACAAATATTTATTTTAATTATAGATGAATTGCTGAATGACAATAAAAAAATTGTCGTTCAGGAGGATCCAGAGTTTAGCGACAACTTTTGTCAACAGAGGCCACTGACGTCGATGGCATGATACAGCACCTTCGCTCATACTATCGGTGTTCACTGTAAACCATAGAAAATGATGAGGAACGATACTGAGATGGAAAACTCGAAAGGGATTTACGAATTTCTTCGAAATCTCTTATTGATCAGAAAGGGCAGCGCTTTGCTCTTAAGCGGGAGTGCTTTTGAATTACCTATTCAGTATGTGTTAGCAAATGCAACCGATGTGGACATCATGTATATTCGAAGAGACATCTGTGCTCTACCAGTAAACCTATCAGCACCCCGCAATTTTCAAGGTAAGACGTTAATAGTAAATACTGAAGACACACATCCAGGATTCGCCAGATTGTACTCGCCCGATTGCAAACGGCTGTATAATAAACAGGCAAACATTCCTGAGAATCACACCAGTAATGGCCCTGCATGGACAATGATGATGGTTTATTTAGAACGCATTGAGTTCATCAACTTAATATGTAGAAATCTAGGCAGTTCTCAGTATCAAGAAATACTAAAACGTCTTCTGGATCTGAAAATTGACAGAGTTTTCGCCATCCATTGTCCTTGTTGGCCGACAGAGGTTGAAGAATGGATAACGCGCGAAAGACCAAGCGGTTGGCCTACAGTGGAAATTGTAGATAAAATCGTTGCCAGTGGATGTTACTTCGTTGCGAAACCACATCACAGCAGTCCCGATGATGACACTCAATGGAGATTTTCGTTTTCTCAAGCGGAAATAATCCTGATTCATAGTTGGACGGATGTGCAGAAGTATATTTATCACATACTTCGACTGATAAAGAGTGAAATTGTGAAGGCATGTGGAGGATCAGACGAAACAATCATTTGCACCTACTTCTTCAAAACTTTGATGTTTTGGGACTGTGAACGAAAACCGAAAGAGTTTTGGAATGATGAGAATGTGGAAAAGTCAGTCAGCGAATTATTGTGCATAATGATTGGATGGTTAATTGATGGATGTTGTCCAAACTATTTTATACCAAAGTGCGATATGATAAGTGCCTCAACAGAAAGAGTTGACTTTTCCAAAGAAATTCAATTGTTATTGACCTACACAAAATCGAACATACCTCAAGTAACAACCATTTGGCCGAAAGTATATCCAAAGCATACGATAGAACCAATACAGGTTGTTATACCGGAGAGAGTTCTTCTGCACGTTAATTTAATGCAGGTACGCGATAACTATTTGAATCCGCTGTACCCTACAGCAAAAATCCACCTGTTGAAACAATTAACAGAAAAGAATTCCTTACTTTGGCGCCAAGCAAGTAATCTTTACAGAGGTATTGTTAGTCATCTTCAGTTTATGAAAACGTGTTGTCCAATAAGAAAAAATGTCTTGAAACGAGAAGCACTGGGTCACTTTCAGTCGTCTCTGACAGAGAATGGAGTTGAATGTTCGAAGAGGTTTATATCAATCGGTGACTCGATCTACGAGGGCTTAGAGCGTTTCAGCAGAGCCACTGATTGCAAATTTAAGTCAAGTAGAACGCACAAGGATATCCATAAAGATATGTGCGACTTACATTTCAGCGGTACCCGTCGACGGTCTCCGCTCAACACTGCAGTTCAATGCAATAGTAACACACACGGACGATTTGTTCGCTGCTATAGCCGTCTGGTAGACGGTGAGGAGGACGACCTAGAAAGTAAAATAACAAGTAATGCTACAATTGATCATCTAAACGCATCTATCAAAACAATAGTGCAGAATTTGTTTGAGAATGGATTCGATTATGTTACTATTACAACACGCGTCATCAGTTCAGCTTATCTTGCGAATTTCTATTACACTGCTTTACAGGATTATAGTAAAGCGTCTGCTCTTTGCGATATAGTCAAAGAATTTCCTTTAGGTACCTGGGCAGGTAACAATCTATCTTTTCCTGATCGGGCATTTCCTATATTCATAACGAATGAATTATCTACAATCTTTGACGAACATTTTCGAACCGTTCTGGGACTTATTACTTTGCATCGGTCCATCGTTGATTCGTTACACGATAACTCTGCAGTTTTAGTTAGAATATGCCCAGCTCAATTTCTGAAGTATCTGAGAATCCAGTGCAAGAGATGGGAGGGAGTCGATGAGCCTGTGACCAATGAACATTTCAAATGCGATCATGAGTTTGATGAAAGATATGACACCTACGAACCTATGTCAGAGGTGTTTATGGCGGCTGTGTTGCACGCCAGTCGTTGTCAACATTAATATGAAACATGCTTGTAGTTACTTTTATGTAGCCTGTTGATTGGAGGATTACTTGCTTATTCAGTGACCCTTAAACTTAGCGACTGAGACACTGACTTGCTAAGTTGTTTTACTGACGAACAAATATGCTGGTTGTCGTAGTTGTGGACTATTTACCTCACCAGTATCACGCTTTTTTACATATCGGTCCACAGATAAAGTCGACATAGGAGCTATTGCTATCAACTCTGTAGTACCGAAAGGATTAATTCAACTTTTCTTTTAGGGGTGCGGCCATGGACAATATTTTTCACAGTTTTGGGTACTAGGAATAATTAAACAAGATTCTGATTTATATCCTATATATTTTACGATCTCGTTTAAGTCTTCGACAGTCATGTTACTTAATTAGCAGCTTCTTTATCTCCGGTGTCTAACGCATAAGGCTTCAACCGATGGCGAACCAAAACTAACCCATAATCAGCTCATTGTCCGAAAGATTTAGTCAACTATGGAGAGGCAGCCTTTAGTGGATGTGTAATCTGTAAAGGAGACGTCTTAAGCTGATAATAATATGACGTAAGTGACTAAGCAGAGCGAAGAACAAACAAACAGATACAAGGAGAGAGTTTCAAACTTTAGGTCCAGTGACCTTAAGGTCGTTCGTCAGAAGCAATTCTGGTTTTAGATATGAACTGATTAAGATAACCAGGTGACTCGGTTGATTGATATGTTAGTCTTTATTCAAAGACCGCGATAGCAAAGGCACACAAAAAGAAGAGAAAACAGTGACAGTTTATTATACACGGAGCAGTCCCATCTGCGAACGAAACAAAACAAGTTAATGTTAATCACAATGCCAAAGTTAAGTTGACTATGTGTATGTGTATGTATGAGCACTTGCTATAGCGCCCCTTCAAGATTTCTACTCAGAGGCGCTCCCGTGATTACAGCGCGGACACTGAATCGGAGTTTCACGCCGAAGCGCATGAGCAATTGTGAGTGAAGGACTTGCCCAGGGTCCTCCGGGGGCGGGNCCGGCTCCGGTTACTCCTCGGGAGCGTATCCGCCCACGGCATTGGCTGCAGACGTTCAGATCATGCTTGGCTGGCGATGGAGATTAGACGGAA
>JACEVL010000009.1:1033225-1129522 GCA_020284085.1 Aporrectodea caliginosa
AAAATCCCGGCCCTCTGTCGTCTGATTCGCGAAACATCTCGTCAGATGTCGTTCGCCGCCCAGATGACCTCTGAACCAGAGGTCAAAGAGCATACCCCTTATTATCGTCTGTCAAGAAATAGATTCACCAATGAAAATGCGACAAGACGTTCAAGATGGCCGCCGACAGTTTTCTGATGAATAGGTTTATAATTGCATTTTCACTAACATGATTTGGACAGACCGGATGTCGGGTCCGCCATCTTGGTACTCTTTGATTGATCATTGCCGTTCGGCAAACGAGAAATCAGCGCTGACATCATACTAGGAGTAGGCTAATACAGATTGACGTAATACGTTATCCAATGTAATGCAATGTAATCTGTCCTGCCGTTGAGATCAGGGGGGACGTAAACGCATGTAACAAGTAGGCCAACACGTAATGGCTTGGTCCTCACTTTCATCTGCAATGTTATCGTCAACTTTTTTTTCTTCATATTTTGACGACTTTTCATAACAGGACGACCGATTTATGACTGTGTGACCTGGTAGCAAAAACTACTGCGCTATATCAATTTTTAGTTTGTATTTTTGCAATAAAGGTGCTCGTGAATAAGCTGGTGCCCATTGCGCTTGGCTTTAGAGTGGCGCTTTTGAAATGTGGAGTTTACGAATACAATTACGAATACAGGAGTTGCAATGATGGTGCAATATATGATGAACGCTCATGGAATTGACCTCGCCATTCAGGCAGATTGAAAGCTGTATTGTATAAATGCAGGATCACACAGCTACTATATTTCGGTTATTATTATGTCTCCACAAAAGCCATTATTAAATGGAAAAGCCGATTATTTCACAGAGTGCAACGGTTAGTGGTCACAATATGAGGTCACGTTTAAAAGTGATATGCCATTTATGTCTTTTACAATACAATTTAAACGTAGACCCACAGGCATTGTGGTACGTAGAACTTCGGAGCGATTGAGGTAGGTAGGCCACTTAGAACTTCACCGTCACCGTTTTAACGCCAGCGTTTTTGATACCAACCAGTTTGAGCGGTTTTTTAGCACCACAGTTTTCACATAGTTAATGCTAGCCAGAAATTCTTTGACGCCAGCCATTTTCAGTACTCTTAACACCATCGATATTGAATAGTTTTAATTCCACACATTTTGAGTATTTTTAACTCCAGCCATTTTCATTGTTTTAATAGACTCGTTCACCAGATACCCTTCCTCTTCCTTCCTCAATGCTAAATTTATGTTTTCTTAATTTATGTATTATTAATTTATGTATTCTTAATTTCTGTATTCCTTCAGTTCTCTAATGTTATTTAGAACTGAACGTAAATCTCGTCTGCGTCAGCTTGCCTAGGCTCCGTAGCTTGACTTCTATAGCACAACTTGAAACATTCAGAGAAAAGCGGCTTTCGCATTGATCCCAGTCCATAAAAACGGCGTTCCCATTGATCGGGCTTCTTTAGTAATAATAAATCGTTTATTAATTCAAACTGGCAAGTAGCCTACACAGTAAGATTACACGAAATAGTAGTAACAGACGATAACAAGTTTAACAGGAGTCGAATTTAACTGTTTGGCAGCCTGCAGGGCGCCCATTTGTCCAACTGCTCATTTTACGCCCCTAGGGAGTTGAACCTTACGGGGCTAGCGGATATCGAACCCGCTTCCTCATGATCTTCATACCAGCGTGTTACCATTCAACCATCTCCCCCGCTTCAATGTAATGTAACATAACACTTGTATAGCGCGTCTAAAGAGCCTCTGACTCATCGGGCGCTGCTAATGAATGTATAGCAATCATAACTGTTAGCGAATTGCTAGAGAATAGTCTCCTCTAATTGGTAAATGATGCAATAAATAACCGACTGTTAAACAGGTTGAATAAGCGCGGTTTGTTCGTCCATTTCCTAGCGTAACGACACCCCAGAGCTACATAAACAGCAGCACTGGAAAAGCGACTGGTATTTTTAACGGACATGTTGTTTTTGGTTACAGTGGGTCAATGTCGCAATTCTTACTTAGCTCTGCTGCGCTGGAGAACAGAGTGCCTATAAATTCATCGGTTTCGTTGCTACTATTGTTTCGCTTGAAACAGAGAGTTGCATTTCTAACAAGGTCTGCAGCCGGTGATAAACTGGTGACACTTGACGATTGGAGCTGAGCTGACGTATCATGTAGGCTATCTTGCCCAGAATATCACAATATGCGTTTAGAAAAGTACAAATAATAATAATAATAATAATAATAATAATAATAATAATAATAATAATAATAATAATAATAATAATAATAATAATAATAATAATAATAATAACGACAGTAGGGTCATCTCCAGACAAATTACATCAGCTTGTAATATCTAAGTCCCTAAGGGATCCTGTATACCTCGCGACATGGATGAGTAGCCGTCCCAGATGCTTCACCTTTAAAAAAATTAATAATAATTAATTAATAATTAAAAATTTTAATAATCTTGAAGTCCCTGAGGGATCATGTTTACCTCGGAGCAAAAATAATAATAATAATAATAATAATAATCGTTTATAAATTTACACTGACAAGCACGCAGTAAGATTACATTGAGTCAACCTTATGGTTCAAGTGCGTATTGAACCCGCGTCCTTCCTATCTTCGTGTCATCGTGCTACCATTCAACCATCTCCCCGCCAAGTAGACTAATGTAAATCTTCGAAAATTTCTCAGCGCCCACAAAAGCCACGTCAAGGAGACCAGCTTATTCACCGGCGCTAAGACTAAGACTTTGTTTCACTTGAAGTGAAGTCTTTAGATTAAATTAGATTTGTACGGTATACCGTAGAGGACCAGTTACGTGAGATGGACCGAAGACAGGCGATATAACCCGCTTCAAACGGCTTCTCACTTAAAGTCAGGTATCCGCTGCTAATTAATATTCATGAGGTTCGCGCAGCTGCAGTGTCTGTTTACCGGAAGTTAAGCAGCCATAGTTTCTTCACCTCTGATTCCCAGAAGATCGTTCCAGCTGCCGATGAACAACACCCTTACTACGCACTTCTTCTAGACGTGTACATGACAGGCACAGGCGTGAGTGCACAATTGTTCTCATGCACGCTTAGACAATAATATGTTAAGCGAACGTCTCAAGATATGGAGTCAACATTATATCCATGTCTCGATGATGATGGCAAAGCGTTTCTTAGCTTTTACGAACGCTAGTAGTTATGAATAGGCTTGTATCAGAGCCAATTTGGCTATGGGTACGAATAAAGGGCCAATGACGTCATCGAAACACACTGCTGCTATGAGGGCCAATCTAGACCAAGTACAGGTCAAAGGTCAAACGACCGCCTCAGGCAAAACAGACACCCATTAAATTTGGCCAAGGGTTGCGCGGGTGGGGCGTGCGTGTGCCCCTTCCCCTCCCCTTCCAAGGAGGCCATTTGAGGGGGCGTGCGTAGGGCGTGCGTGTGCCTACCCCTACCCATTCTTCTTTCGCTCTACATGCCACAGCAAAGCTCATTGAATATTCATTAACCACAAAGTGGGCAGCATTTTACACTACAGCTGCACATTCTTTGGCCCATACCACCATTTCTCTTACACACACAGCCCATTTTAGGTTCAAACCTACAACTACAAGCCCTCCCAAGCAACACTCTTAGAATCTTCATTAAGCTCATTTTGCAATATTTCTCAATACCTGCATGCACTCTCTAAGTCTTCATGCACATTTTTCTCTCTTACAGGACATTCATCATAGCGTGTACACATTGGCATCATTGCATTTGGCGTTTCTACACGTAACAAATGATCGAGCTAGCACATGCAGCTCACACAAATTGCTGTATTTTACACTACAGCTGCCCATTCTTTTGCACCATACCACCATTTCACTTAGGCAAGCGGCCAATTTTTACTCGCTAGCCTTCATTGCAGGCCACTGCAACTAGGCTTTGCACAAGCAGTGTTTTACAAGGCTGACTAAGTCCATTTTATTAATCCTTAAATACAAATTGAGTTCTTTTACACAATAGGCTTAGGCAAGCTGCTATAGCAAGTGTATTTGCGCTTTTACACCTAGACGCCTCGCGTTGGGCCTGCATTCGTTACCTTGTTTTACAAGGGTGACCAAAGCCCTTTGAATATTCATTTGCCTTATGCCCTTTTACACTTGCACATAGCTCTTGGCATTCAACTGCTCACACATTCATCGCTTAAACTGAATTTAGCATCTGTCTTTACACTAAAAATATCACTATAGAGGGAGAAGCTTATTTGGGTAATGTGCTTTTACAGTTAGGCCTCAAACTATACTACCTAAACTTATCATGAGACTTAAATTAAAAGTTAGCAACATGGGTTTTCTCTACTCAAGCAGCTGACTCGACTTACAATTTTGAAAGACAGAGCAATGGCACACAACCAGTGTATGTTAAGCAGCTGAGTCGACTTACAGTTTTGAAAGACAGAGCAATGGCATCCAACCAGCGTATGTTTTAGCAATAGCACCGAACCGATGTATGGTTTAGCAAATTTGCCCATGCCGTGTTTTTGAATTTGGGCTACAGCTTTTTCCGTCTTTGAGTTTCTCATGTTTTACAAGGCTGACCGACACTCATTCATGTAGTGTGGAAGCCAAGGCATGCTGTGTTTGCACTCGCATTCCATTACAGCAGTTGGCCAGCCTCCTTTTACACCTAGAGTGGAAGCCAAGGCATGCTGTGTTTGCGCAAGCATGGCATTACAGCTCTCCCATTTAGCATTGAATATTTAGTAGTTGACTTCTCTTTTTGTGCGGCATACAAACTTTTACAACTTAAATTCTTGTTTAGAGAGTTCACACAACTAGTTTATGATTCTGACTTATAATTTTTCTAGAGAATTTGAGGACTTAAGAGAGAGAGAGAGAGAGAGAGAGAGAGAGAGAGAGAGAGAGAGAGAGAGAGAGAGAGAGAGAGAGAGAGATAGAGAGAGAGAGAGAGAGAGAGAGAGAGAGAGAGAGAGAGAGAGAGAGAGATGGAGGAGCGTTGCGCTTTGGCAGAGGCACGGCGCGATTGCGAGTGAGGGAGGTAAAGAGCTAGAGCGAGAGAGAGAGGGAGAGAGGTGTTTTGGCAGAGCTGGAGGGAGAGAGGGAGGGAGCGAGAGAGAGAGAGAGAGAGAGAGAGAGGCGTTTGGCAGAGCTTGAGGGAGAGAGAGAGAGGAGGGAGGGAGAGAGAGAGAGAGGGAGAGAGGCGTTTTGGCAGAGCTGGAGGGAGAGAGAGAGGGAGGGAGCGAGAGAGCGAGAGGGAGAGAGGTGTTTGGCAGAGGTGGAGGGAGAGAGAGAGAGGGAGGGAGCGAGAGAGAGAGAGGGAGAGAGGGGTTTTGGTAGAGGTGGAGGGAGAGAGAGAGAGAGGGACGGAGTGCGAGTGAGAGAGGGAGCGAAGCGCTTTTGGCTGACAAGTAGCGTGCGAGCGAGAGAGATGTGCGGCTTATATTTCTGACCTGGTGGTTTTACAACTTTTACATTTCAGACACCTAAAACTCACACTCAAAGCTAGCTTCACAGTAGAATATTGCGAGTTTGTAGAGCAAACCTGCCAATTGTAGACGTGCGACATTTAGAATGAGAGTATTTACTTAACAGACTTATAATTTTCTACACGGCTTGGAGACTTAAGTTGAGAGTTTATTTAGCGAACCGATGGTTTGCGCTGTTGCATGGAGAGGTGTTTTGAGACCCTGCATAGTGCTCTTTTACGACAGTTGGCGGGCAATCAAATGTTTTTAGTTGTGTAATGCATTCCACAAATGGTTCTTAAATCTGAAAAATCTCAAATTCATTGAAATTCTAGAGTCATGGAAAAACCCCACTTGGTTAATTTTGGATAGCAGGTGACATTTACAGAGGCATGGACGCAGCGATATTGAGAGAGTGAGAATGAGAGAGGCATGGAGATAGGCAGAGTTTCTCTCTACAATCTCCATTACCAGACGAAACCTGTTTTTAATAGCTCGCTTACAGACTGCAAAGCTCTCAAGTGTACACGATTTGTCATTATGGTTTACCTCTTACGGTATTTGATTGGTAAATTTGGTATGATGTTTTCTAGTCTGAAAAGCGGTTGACTGTGCATTAAACTGATGTCATTTAGGGGACTTAGCAAACAGGTTGTTTTTTAAAAGCGACAAAGACACACAAATGAGTGAAAATTAGGGCTTTTCGGTGAAATGAAGACTACTCTGTTAAACTTAGTACAGCCGCAGGTTGTATGAATCTACTTCGGAAGGATTGCACATCGTATTTGCGTGTTTTTAGTTGACATTAATAAAATTGAAAGAACACGTGTACAGTGCTTCTACTACATTGAAAAGCTAGATTCGACTGCTAAGACACGTGGAACAGACATGAGCTCCCTAAGGTTGCAGCTATTAGGTTGAGCAGGGGCCTTTTCCTACTAATCCACAAACTTTACATGTTTCAAGTGCTTATGCAAGCGCTGAAATGAAGGTTTTAATTGATTTGCCGGTGGTTCTCAGCTTGAACACTGAAGAGTCGCAGCGTAGCTGCGACTCCGTTGCAGCGTTGGTGTAGCTATACTCTAAGGTTTTCAGTTCTGTGCAAACGTTTGCATTTATACTAAGTTGATTATATTGTACACATTCGGTTTGTGACGCTTATGGCTTCATAGTTTGTGATGCTTATGGCGTTCTAAGTATTGATCGCTGCAGAGGGCTACCATTGCGCGCTGACTACATCATATATCGGCGATTTGTTTGGCGTGAGCGGCTGCTGTATGCTAGCTGAGAGGTTCGCGGCTTCGAGTGGAGTTGGCATGCCACACGTTGCAAGCCGAGTCATACCAATTTAACTGAACTTACTGAATTACTACGCGTTTGATATGATGCAGCTTACACCTTTTCTATTTGCCACAGGGTCGATGTTACCGAAATTTAATTCGAATTTTGCAACCAGCTGCTTACACAAGTCTTCCTTAAATTTTGAATTGTCTGCTTTTAATAGCGGCAGCTCTGGCATTTGTTGTTTTAGAGGTAGCTGCAGCTGTAGACCCTGCATCAGTTGTAGAAGCTGCTGTAGCAGCTGCCGTGTGGCGCACGGAGCGTTGGGCCCATTCCACTTCAACATGACGCTTTTGGAGTGCGATCATGTTTAAGTGCATCGACTTCAGCGCATGCTGCGGCTGCTACAACTTTAAAACGCAAATATCCAAACAAAAATATAAAACCTATATTAAAGACTCAGCTTTCCAAACTTTGGCTTCCCATTTGTCTGAGTTTAACGTTTGCGTAATGCACGTTTCAATGCTACAGGTTACCAGCTTTCTGTTTTCGGAACTTTGGTTACCACTGATCTGGTTTCAGGTTTCAAAAACTTTGTGATGACACATTTTTAAATTTCTCTTCCATCAAGTTGTCATCGTTCAGCATTCAAATTTTTGCCGTTTCACACTCTCAAGTTTACAAATTTGAAAGTTCACAGGTTATGGTTTCTGAAAAAATTTCAAGAGTTGGAGCTCAAGAAAATGTCTGCACGTGTCTTAGCAGTCGAATCTAGCTTTTCAATGTAGTAGAAGCACTGTACACGTGTTCTTTCAATTTTATTAATGTCAACTAAAAACACGCAAATACGATGTGCAATCCTTCCGAAGTAGATTCATACAACCTGCGGCTGTACTAAGTTTAACAGAGTAGTCTTCATTTCACCGAAAAGCCCTAATTTTCACTCATTTGTGTGTCTTTGTCGCTTTTAAAAAACAACCTGTTTGCTAAGTCCCCTAAATGACATCAGTTTAATGCACAGTCAACCGCTTTTCAGACTAGAAAACATCATACCAAATTTACCAATCAAATACCGTAAGAGGTAAACCATAATGACAAATCGTGTACACTTGAGAGCTTTGCAGTCTGTAAGCGAGCTATTAAAAACAGGTTTCGTCTGGTAATGGAGATTGTAGAGAGAAACTCTGCCTATCTCCATGCCTCTCTCATTCTCACTCTCTCAATATCGCTGCGTCCATGCCTCTGTAAATGTCACCTGCTATCCAAAATTAACCAAGTGGGGTTTTTCCATGACTCTAGAATTTCAATGAATTTGAGATTTTTCAGATTTAAGAACCATTTGTGGAATGCATTACACAACTAAAAACATTTGATTGCCCGCCAACTGTCGTAAAAGAGCACTATGCAGGGTCTCAAAACACCTCTCCATGCAACAGCGCAAACCATCGGTTCGCTAAATAAACTCTCAACTTAAGTCTCCAAGCCGTGTAGAAAATTATAAGTCTGTTAAGTAAATACTCTCATTCTAAATGTCGCACGTCTACAATTGGCAGGTTTGCTCTACAAACTCGCAATATTCTACTGTGAAGCTAGCTTTGAGTGTGAGTTTTAGGTGTCTGAAATGTAAAAGTTGTAAAACCACCAGGTCAGAAATATAAGCCGCACATCTCTCTCGCTCGCACGCTACTTGTCAGCCAAAAGCGCTTCGCTCCCTCTCTCACTCGCACTCCGTCCCTCTCTCTCTCTCTCCCTCCACCTCTACCAAAACCCCTCTCTCCCTCTCTCTCTCTCGCTCCCTCCCTCTCTCTCTCCCTCCAGCTCTGCCAAACACCTCTCTCCCCTCTCTCTCTCTCCCTCCCTCTCTCTCTCCCTCCAGCTCTACCAAAACGCCTCTCTCCCCTCTCTCTCTCCCTCCTCTCTCTCTCCCTCCTCTCTGCCAAGCCAAACTCCTCTCTCTCTCTCTCTCTCTCTGCTCCCTCCCTCTCTCTCCCTCCAGCTCTGCCAAAACACCTCTCTCCTCTCTCTCTCGCTCTAGCTCTTTACCTCCCTCACTCGCAATCGCGCCGTGCCTCTGCCAAAGCGCAACGCTCCTTATCTCCATCTCTCTCTCTCTCTCTCTCTCTCTCTCTCTCTCTCTCTCTCTCTCTCTCTCTCTTAAGTCCTCAAATTCTCTAGAAAAATTATAAGTCAGAATCATAAACTAGTTGTGTGAACTCTCTAAACAAGAATTTAAGTTGTAAAAGTTTGTATGCCGCACAAAAAGAGAAGTCAACTACTAAATATTCAATGCTAAATGGGAGAGCTGTAATGCCATGCTTGCGCAAACACAGCATGCCTTGGCTTCCACTCTAGGTGTAAAAGGAGGCTGGCCAACTGCTGTAATGGAATGCGAGTGCAAACACAGCATGCCTTGGCTTCCACACTACATGAATGAGTGTCGGTCAGCCTTGTAAAACATGAGAAACTCAAAGACGGAAAAAGCTGTAGCCCAAATTCAAAAACACGGCATGGGCAAATTTGCTAAACCATACATCGGTTCGGTGCTATTGCTAAAACATACGCTGGTTGGATGCCATTGCTCTGTCTTTCAAAACTGTAAGTCGACTCAGCTGCTTAACATACACTGGTTGTGTGCCATTGCTCTGTCTTTCAAAATTGTAAGTCGAGTCAGCTGCTTGAGTAGAGAAAACCCATGTTGCTAACTTTTAATTTAAGTCTCATGATAAGTTTAGGTAGTATAGTTTGAGGCCTAACTGTAAAAGCACATTACCCAAATAAGCTTCTCCCTCTATAGTGATATTTTTAGTGTAAAGACAGATGCTAAATTCAGTTTAAGCGATGAATGTGTGAGCAGTTGAATGCCAAGAGCTATGTGCAAGTGTAAAAGGGCATAAGGCAAATGAATATTCAAAGGGCTTTGGTCACCCTTGTAAAACAAGGTAACGAATGCAGGCCCAACGCGAGGCGTCTAGGTGTAAAAGCGCAAATACACTTGCTATAGCAGCTTGCCTAAGCCTATTGTGTAAAAGAACTCAATTTGTATTTAAGGATTAATAAAATGGACTTAGTCAGCCTTGTAAAACACTGCTTGTGCAAAGCCTAGTTGCAGTGGCCTGCAATGAAGGCTAGCGAGTAAAAATTGGCCGCTTGCCTAAGTGAAATGGTGGTATGGTGCAAAAGAATGGGCAGCTGTAGTGTAAAATACAGCAATTTGTGTGAGCTGCATGTGCTTGCTCGATCATTGGTTACGTGTAGAAACGCCAAATGCAATGATGCCAATGTGTACACGCTATGATGAATGTCCTGTAAGAGAGAAAAATGTGCATGAAGACTTAGAGAGTGCATGCAGGTATTGAGAAATATTGCAAAATGAGCTTAATGAAGATTCTAAGAGTGTTGCTTGGGAGGGCTTGTAGTTGTAGGTTTGAACCTAAAATGGGCTGTGTGTGTAAGAGAAATGGTGGTATGGGCCAAAGAATGTGCAGCTGTAGTGTAAAATGCTGCCCACTTTGTGGTTAATGAATATTCAATGAGCTTTGCTGTGGCATGTAGAGCGAAAGAAGAATGGGTAGGGGTAGGCACACGCACGCCCTACGCACGCCCCCTCAAATGGCCTCCTTGGAAGGGGAGGGGTAGGGGCACACGCACGCCCCACCCGCGCAACCCTTGGCCAAATTTAATGGGTGTCTGTTTTGCCTGAGGCGGTCGTTTGACCTTTGACCTGTACTTGGTCTAGATTGGCCCTCATAGCAGCAGTGTGTTTCGATGACGTCATTGGCCCTTTATTCGTACCCATAGCCAAATTGGCTCTGATACAAGCCTATTCATAACTACTAACGCTTAATGTTTACAGCAGACCAGGTGTGTGTGTGTGTGTGTGTGTGTGTGTGTGTGTGTGTGTGTGTGTGTGTGTGTGTGTGTGTGTGTGTGTGTGTGTGTGTGTGTGTGTGTGTGTGTGTGTGTGTGTGTTTGTGTGTGTGTGTGAGTACGCATTTCATCCTCTCTGAGAACGTCAGTATGTAAACACACCAACGGACCGAGAACGCGTACGGAATCTGCGAACGTGAACAGGAGTTCTCGGAATGCGAGCCCATTATAAATTATTTAAACGTTTATTACACCAAAGTTTGTTAAAATAAATATACTGGAGTATAGCTAACATAAATGTCTTCTATGTTTTTGAATCTTAAGGAATTCCGATCGGTAGAATATTTTAAAATAACGATTATGTTGAGCACTCGGATTGTCAGGGGCGGAGCTTAAGATTTAGCATTCTGAGAACTAAGACACACGTTTCCATAAAATTCCCACACGTATGTATTTTGGCATGTAACAATTTCACACTCGGCTAGTTTTGGGCTAGTTGCGCTGAATGCGATGGAAGGCCCTAGCGACCGTATTAAACATGGACAGCGAAGTTAAGAGGTTGGCTATTATTTACTTAAATTCTTATTTAGTTTATTTCTAGTTGTAAGATGTAAATATCGGGTCATGTCGAGAGCGTTAAGCAAGTTAATACGACATTTATTACCTAACAGTATCATAAATAGTAGGTATAATCGGAGGTTGGTAGACACGCAAACGACAACACGTGCCTACTGCATAGTACAGGTCTCCACAATTCGACCCCGTGTCCACTGTCTGGTTTAGAACGCGTTGTCGTGCTGTTGAATTTAGCCGATAATGGCAGTGATCGACGCCCGATATAACTGCCTATCTTTTGAGGGTAAACGTGTAGCTTAGCGTCGTAAATATTCGCAATTGCATGGGTTTCAGCGTTGGTCGAATACAAGTGGTATTGACTAAAAGAATTCTTGCTAAATAGAAGTCGGATGGATGAAAATAATTTTTAGTTAAATAGAAGTGGGCCTGATGAAAAGAATCGGCATTCTATTAGTTTCATGGACCGCAACTTACCGATTCCTTATGGCGTCCGATCCCGGTCAGGCATTCGTTAGGGTCGGTTAGGCGTCGTGAGGGTCGGTTAGGGTCAAGTTAGGCGTCGTGAGGGTCGTTTAGGGTTAGGTTTAGGGTTAGTGTCGTCATTAGAAAAGGTGGTACAAATTTTACATTCTGCGTAGCATGCCAAAATATACCGTGTAAGAACGGTTGAGAATCTCTGTGTGTCATTTATATTGACCAGCCAGGGCGCACTACAATGCTTAAATCTTTTAGTTCAAACGTTCATGGCAGAGATTAAAAGACCAATGTCCAGCTGGACTGAACGCAGAGAAAACTAATTACTCTATTGTAATATTTTAACAGTTATGTTATCAGAACAGTTTATTATGACATTGTTGTTGCGTTAAATCATGTCTGTTTTGTGAGTGCTTGTATTCTCTTAAGTGTTTATTTTTTGCGGTTATTTTCCAGCTTTGTTCCAATCTCTGGCTTCTACCAGCTGCAAACAACGGAGTCAGCCCTTGACCAGCACGCAGTCAAGTCATCACATCCGTGCCACACTACATCGGAGAACCGCGAGGCCAGCACACGAAACTACGTAGCAGGCATGTACAGCTTCTAACACTTTTATAAATCTGTAGCCCTTTCAGTCCTTTAGTTCATCTTTGTCAAATAATTCATATCTAAGGTATCTGGTTTCAATAAAGATTGTTCCAAGACAACTGGCTGAACTGAGCTCAGATTTAAAGTGGTTCTTCAGCTTTGAGAAAATTGGCCGCAAAATTTACTGTGTAGTATTAGACAATCAAGACAACTGGCTGAACTGGTCAGGAACTGAGCTCAGATTTAAAGTGGTTCTTCAGCTTTGAGAAAATTGGCCGCAAAATTTACTGTGTAGTATTAGACAATCAAGACAACTGGCTGAACTGGTCAGGAACTGAGCTCAGATTTAAAGTGGTTCTTCAGCTTTGAGAAAATTGGCCGCAAAATTTACTGTGTAGTATTAGACAATCAAGACAACTGGCTGAACTGGTCAGGAACTGAGCTCAGATTTAAAGTGGTTCTTCAGCTTTGAGAAAATTGGCTGCAAAATTAACTGTGTAGTATTAGACAATGGTTACTGGTAAGCCTAGTGCATAGCACCAGTACCAATAATTTGAGTAGCCGTTCCAGATGCACAACTCTATATAATCTCTAAGACCCTGGGGAATGAAGTACCTCGGGGCAACAGAAAATAATAGTGATGATTATTTGATTTTCATTAAACTGCCGTGTGTATTCAGTGTTAGCGACTTCATTTTCTTAACCTCAGTCCTCTTTACTTTGCCATATGATCTTTAAAGTTATTGTAATTGTCGTTGAATGAATTTATTTTGTCTCTTTCAGAATTTGCTGCCAGCACAAAATCCAACCTGATCGTCGCACTTCCAGATTCGATGCCCGCTTTTAAAGAAACGTCAATTATCATCGAACAGGAGGAAGGAACGGAGAAACACACCCTCGTCTCATCAGCCGCTGACTCATCACTCAATTTTGCATCACTTGTGCCAGGTATGTACAGTATATTTAAAATGCTTTGTTAAATTCAAATACAGTGGATTCATTCAAAGCCAGTTTAAGTATTTTGGGTGGAAAACAAATCAGAAGAATTAAATTAAATAATAGTTGAAATAAATTCAATGAAGAACAAAGTAAATTCTTTGTGAAATATTAATTAACTGAGAAAGCTTGTCTGAAGAGGTCAGTCAATTTAGTTTACATGTACTGTAGGTCACTCCTGTTCTTTAACCTAATTCATAACTGACTTACATCGTGGAGCCTTTGCAAGGCAAACGCTCCTCAAAAACAACCTTACTGCACGTGAGCCTACATATACTAAAGTTTTCATTATGATCTCTGTATTTACTTTGTTGTATTTATCATTGTTATATTTTATTCTTAGTAATAAGTTATTAGCAACTTCTATAGCACTGCATTTCAAGATGGTTTACATGGCAGCCGAGGTTCTGTTCAAATGTGCAATCTGCACAAAGGCGTGCACTCGGAAGGCTAAGCTCAAACGCCATCTGACACTCCACAACGAGACAAAGAGTTCAAATGTCATTGCCTTTACAATAGTTTGTTTTCCAACAAATTTACTTAATAGGGTTTCATTGATTTTTAATTTTAATAGTATAGTAATGTTTATCATTTTCTCTTTTCAGAATTTGCTGCCAGCACTGATGCCAAAATCCAACCTGTTCGTCACACCTCCAGTGTAACGGAGCGGCAGGAATTCTGAAAATGCACTTCAAGACGGTTATGTTCCAGTGTACAATCTGCACGAAGGCGTTCACTCGCAAGGCTCAGCTCAAATGCCATCTGACAATCCACAACGAGAGAAACCGTTCAAATGTCCACACTACGAATACAGGTAGAAGGCCTTCTTAATCTCAATTAGAGCGCTCGACCAGTAGCGCGGAGAGTACGAGTTCAAGCCTCGTCCAAGGCAGTTACTGTGTAGGGACCTTGAACAAGTCCTTCCCTCACAGTTGCTCAGTGCCATAGATGTTCTGTCATATTGTCATGTGTGGACTTCTGAACTTTGGAAGGAGGGCAATATCAAATGCAGTTGTACTGTACTGTTAATTACTGTCATTGTTAATACTATTTATTTGATGTAGGAAGGAAGGGAGAGAGAAATGGAATCAGAATGAGCTAGTTATGAAGAAAGGATGGGAAGAGTATAGGTTGAATAACTGTTAGCTTTTATTCATGATGTACCATATTAATATGTAGGCTTATTTTAAGTTTGTTAATTAAGAAATAACATTTAGCAAGTTAAGCATAATTAGCAGCAGTTACTGTGAGTGGCTGGGCTAGTTATAATATAATTGTTGTTGCTTCTTTAAGCATGTTTTATGTGTAACTATAATTACTGATAGTGTCTATATAGTTACACCATCAATTATGGTGTAACTATACTACAATAATTATACCAAATGGTCATGGTTCTTTGTAAACCTCAAGACTGTCTTGTTTAGCCGTGGTTGGACTGGGAGCGCTTCTGATTAGATTACCTTGAAGGGGCGCTATATAAAAACTCCTTAATAATAATAATAATGGTGAGTGAACATAACTTTTCTGCCAGTGATTGAAGCACATGCAACATGCACAAAACAGCACAGTTTGTGTTCTTTGATGGTGGCAGACTGGCTGTTGACACCAAGTTGATCAGTGTTCTGTCATTTAGTCATGTAGGCCTATATTATTGTTATTATTATTATTATTATTATTATTATTATTATTATTATTATTATTATTATTATTATTATTATTATTATTATTATTATTATTATTATTATTATTATTATTATTATTATTATTATTATTATTATTATTATTATTATGTGTAAGAAGACCATTATTATGTTATAGTTTGAAAATAACACTATTACTATAGTAAATAGTAACAGCTTACAGCCCATGAAAAGTAATTGTGTTTATTTTTCCAGGTTATTTGCAGCTTTGCTGTCTTCCCTGGACTCTACCAGCGCTCGGCAAACAACACAGTCAGGATACACTACCGGATGAAAAAGAATCAAGTCATCACATCCTTGCTATGGCAATACCTCTGAACTGAGAAATGCCAGCCATGCTTCCACTTTGGTTACAGAGGCAGAGAACCATTTCCACTTTGGTTACAGAGGCAGAGAGCAATAACGATCCGCTCAACTCATCCGCCGCAATTCCTTCAAGGACTCCTGGACCATGCCATTATCTGGTCATGTCCTTTGTTTGGCACAGGTAATCTGTGGGCCATTGTCAGGGTGAGTTCAAACAGAGAGGGCATTATTATGTGTAAGAAGATCATTGTTATGTTATAGTTGATTTGGTATTAGTATTGTTTTCTGCTTCAGCAACTTTGCTCATTTGATGTATGTTAAATAGTTTAAGATCACTGAAATTCCAGTAAGTAAAGAATCCTCACCAACTTCTTGGATCATAGTAATGTCTACAAAAAATGTCGTTCTGGGTGGAGAAGTTGCAAAACGGATCTGGGATAAGGTTAATTACTGTGTCTTCTGTGGTAAAGCATCAAAAGGTCTTGCTCGACTTCTACAATAAGCAGACAAAACTGAAATTGAAGTACAGCAGGCATTGAGCTATCCAGTTAGATCTGTGGAACGTGGAAAGTTCTGGCAGAAATTGCTTCACAGAGAACTTGGACGATTTTTAATCAAAGTTCGTACCATTGACCATGACATTCAGAACCTAAGTGAATGCATTCATGTTGGAAAATTTGAGGTTGTATGTGATGCAGTGAAGACTCTTTCTGGACATGATAGTCAAACTGGCACATACAAGGTTCCATCATTAGCACTGCGTCTGGGCCAGTCACTGACAAAATGTGCGCAGAATCTTCCTGGAAAGGCTGTACGAGAAGGGTGCAGTTATTTAAAGAAACAGTGCGATGACTTTCTAGACATTGCCAAAGAAGACTGGAAATTGCAAGTGTCAACACAAGCTAGACAAACTATTGATGAACGAAAATGGAATAATCCAAGGAAACTACCCTTAGCTAGTGATCTTAAACTACTGATCTTAAACTACTTAACACATATCTAATCAGCAAAGTTGCCGAAGCAGAAAAAAGTCTGACTTCATCACCAAGTCCTGATAAGTGGAGATGTTTGGCATCATGTACCTTAGCCAGGATTGTTCTGTTCAACAGACGGAGAAGTGGAGAAGTTCAGCGAATGACTTTATGTGTGTATAAAAACATGGTGAAGTCAAATAAATACACAGATCAACAAATATAAGTCTACGATGTGCCATAGGCCTCAGAAGTCGTGAATTGTTGCATGTTCAAGATTTTGAGCTTTTTAATTGTGCATTTTTGTCACAGTTGAACTGTTTTTACAGCCTTTTGTGTGAGCAACAGAGCTAATGAAATTGCTTTTGTTTATATGCCTAGTTCATGTACTACAAAGTACAAACTAGGTACTTACTGACCTTTCAGCCTGGCCGTTGTCTAATTAATGTGTCTTCAGTTTTTAAATATAGCTACACCATAAATGTTCTAAAAAATGCTCTGTGTAATGTTCTTTGTTGAGCAATAGCTCTGATACCACAGGGTAATTACTGACCTTTCAGCTTGGCCATTGTCTAATTAATGCATTACCAGAGAGACCTCACTGAATACATTTTTGTCACAGTTTCTACACTGTTTGAACTGTTTTTACAGACTTTTGTGTGAGCAACAGAGCTAATGAGAGTCGCATTTGATTAAATGCCTTGTTCATGGAGTACAAACAGGTTAATTATTGACCTTTCAGCCTGGCCGTTGTCTAATTAATGTGTCTTCAGTTTTTAAATATAGCTACACCATAAATGTTCTACAAAATGCTCTGTGTAATGTTCTTTGTTGAGCAATAGCTCTGATACCACAGGGTAATTACTGACCTTTCAGCTTGGCCATTGTCTAATTAATGCATTACCAGAGAGACCTCACTGAATACATGTGTATAGAGCAACTGGTACTGTAGTTTTAAAAATCAGTTTGCAAGTTGTCTAATGTCAAATTACAATTGCAGTTAAATTTATGCATTATTGTAAAGAACATTTATTCACTTTGGCGTGTGGTTAAAACATGTTTAATGGCATATGTATTATGTCCTTATAATAATTATTGTAATCTTCCACTACATTTGTGAAGGTCTATGTGTGTCTATGCATGCATTACATCTGATCCGAGAGCTTATCCTTGTACACACAGCATCATTCTGAGTGCCAAAGTTTCAGACCTGTTTGTTGAAGTAATTTCAATGGTTTGTGTGTGTGTGCGTGCGTGCATTACACCTGGTCTGAGATCCTGGCCTTGTACACACTGCATCAATCTGAGTGCCAAAGTGGCACTCGGAATGATGCAGTGAGCCCATTATAAATAATTTTGGAAATGAATCATACATTACTTCATTTTTTGTTTCAAGGTTCAAGTCTTTCTTGTGTAATCTCTTTTGTATTGTATTGTATCTGGGCATTTATAGAGCGCCTCTAGCAGTAATGCACCATTGATTTAGACCTTTCTTAATTTCTTCTTAGTTTGGAAAATCATTCTCTTATGATAATAAAATTGTTGCTGAAAATTATGTACTATTATGTGGCTTCAGAGCAGTTCACTCTACTTCTCTGCCACTTATGAATATACATTTCTGCATTATTGTATAGAACATGTTTGCGCCTTAGCGTGTAGTTTCAGAGCTGTTTGTTTTGAGTAATTTTACTAGTTGGATTTTCCTGTGTATCATGCAGATCCAGAGATCAACTGGTATTGTAGTTTTAAAAAAATCAGTTTGCAAGTTGTCTAATGTCAAGTTACAATTGCAGTTAAATTTATGCATTATTGTAATTGTAAAGAACATGTATGTATGCACTTTGGCGTGTGGTTTCAGACCTGTTTGTTGCAGTAATTTCACTGGTGTGTGTGTGTGTGTGTGTGTGCGTGCATTACATCTGATCCGAGAGCCTGCCTTGTACACACTGCATCAATCTGAGTGCCAAGGTGGCACTCGGAATGATGCAGTGAGCCCATTATAAATAATTTTGTTGCAGTAATTTCACTGGTGTGTGTGTGCGTGTGTGTGTGTGCGTGCATTACATCTGATCCGAGAGCCTGCCTTGTACACACTGCATCAATCTGAGTGCCAAGGTGGCACTCGGAATGATGCAGTGAGCCCATTATAAATAATTTTGTTGCAGTAATTTCACTGGTGTGTGTGTGTGTGTGTGTGTGTGCGTGCATTACATCTGATCCGAGAGCCTGCCTTGTACACACTGCATCAATCTGAGTGCCAAAGTGGCACTCGGAATGATGCAGTGAGCCCATTATAAATAATTTTGGGAATATAATTATTACATCACATTTTTGTATCAAGGAAGTTCAAGTCTCTCTTATGTAACCTCTTTAGACCTTTCTTAATTTCTCTTTACTTTGAAAACTCAAATGTTGTTAAACCTCTTATGGCTACTAGTGTTGATTTTGATGTGTAATTAATAAATGGTTACTTTTCTCTACAGTTCCATGCATTAATGTTTTAGACCTCAATTACAGTACTGTTTCCAAATGCTGACTTTATGTTATGTGATATCTGTGGCAATTAAATTTCATTTTATTGATGCATTGTTTTGCTGTGTGTTGATTTTTATCACATATGCCTAGTACATGCACACCATTTAGGTGTGATGTCTGTAATTGTATCTGACATTTATAAAGAGCAATTTCAAGAAAGAACTCATCAGTGGCTCTCCAAACCTAAACCAGTTGAATAATGTCGTTTTAAAATATTCATACAGAGGACTTATATAACGCCCTCCAAGATAACCTAATCAGTGGCGCTCCCAGTCAAACTACAACGATAGAGAGGAGTTTTCAGATTCTTGTAAAATTTGTATGCAGAGTTTCTAGCGAAAAGAACACGCAGATCTGAAGGAAGATTATTCCACGTGGTCACTGGTCAGCCCTACCACTGAAAGGCACAACGTTGCATCATGTTCATAGCCTATATGCAAGATATTCCTAAATCAGATCTATGTTGCCCCAAACTCTCGATCCAGCTAGCTGATACATAGGTTTTGATTGTTGTAACTCACTTCTTATTGGCATTAGGCCTACTGAAGGAGATCTTCGTGAACTACAAATTGTTCAGAATTCTCTTGCCACAGCCGAAACAAAGAGCACTAAATACCAACGTATAAATACTAAGACATTCACTGCACTGGCTTAATTTGCCATTGAGCAAAGAATCCATTAAAAAATCTTATAGTAGCGGGGGTTGACAGATATAGGCTAGTGATTAAGTTTACTAGCGTTGTGAGTGTCGGTTAGGGTCAGGGTTAGTGTCGTCATTAGAAAAGCTGGTACCGTCCGGCATCCGCGCAGCATGCCCACAGATACTGTATAAATCCGTCAGCCCCAATACTATAAGTTTGCCAAAGTTGGGAAATATTACTGCCCAGAACTGGGTTCGTTTTACCAATTCTTTAATGTCACTTAGATCTAAACTTTCTTCAAGTTTGCTTATCAATCGCAGCCCGACTTCTGGTTTTTACCGACTGGAATGCGACCCAGAATAACTGCGCTATATAAGCGTCATTAGATTGGATTTGTACATCAACAAATAATAGGCCTAACTAATCATTTTTATTTGATGTTATTATATTATTAATATGATTTTTTCGTTCAGGCAAACTTGATTAAATGCAGGTTTAAATAATATTTAATTATTATCATTAACATTATTTACGCTAATATTTCGATGTCGGCTTGGCTATACGGAGTTGGCTATAGCCTACGGAGTGTGAATTTGCCTGCAGCGCGTCCGAGAACCTCAAACACACGTACGTTGCTATGCGTGCTTTTAATTTTCTTATTTTGAAACTTAGGCCTTTCATACAGAATCCGAGAACGCTCTCGGAACGACGCTCTCGGATATGATGCAATGTATGTTATTGGTTATAATTTAAATTGTGGGCGGTGTTTGTTTTCAAACAACCCCTAGTGATTGGCTACTCATCCTGACGAACATTTTGATATAAAACTTGTTATGGTAGCTATAGGCTAAAGGCAGGGTCTCGGAGCGGATGTAGAGGACTATGTTCTCGGATGTGCATTAGAGGCATGTATGTTGTGTGTGTGTGTGTGTTTGTGTGTGTGTGTGTGTGTTTGTGTGTGTGTGTGTGTGTTTGTGTGTGTTTGTGTGTGTGTGTGTGTGTTTGTGTTTGTGTGTGTGTGTGTGTGTGTGTGTGTGTGTGTGTGTGTGTGTGTGTGTGTGTGTGTGTGTGTGTGTGTGTGTGTGTGTGGGTGGGTGGGTGGGTGGCCGGGTGGGTGAGTGAGTGGGTGGGTGGAGGTGTTTGTGTGTGTTTTGTGTGCAAATACAAAAACCACATGAATGTATTAACATATGCATGCAGTATAATATCTGCACATCATAGTTTTGTAAACATGCTTTGTTATCTGTGAGTGACCTTAAAGCGGAGGACAAAGCATATTAAATTGTATATAGGTTAAGGGAACGGAGGGAGGAAGAAGAGGAGAGGGAGAAGGGAATAGGAGGGGTGGGAAGGGAGGAAGGAATTGGGCACCATCACGGGTGGTGGCAAAGTTACACCCTTCTATATATTCGTGCTTCATAATATGTATCTGTAACTAAAGTAAGTATTCATATTTACATGATATACAAATGAAATAAAATATTTAAACTTAAGTTATTTATACAAAATTAATTTAAAAAGATATTCGTATGCTTAAACTAGTCTAAGTTATATCAAGAGATCAGTGCCGGGGCTAGGGCCCCGAACCTCCCCGGTTGGGGGCCTCCAGTTTGTCAGGGGCCTCCAAATTTAGCTAGCTGTTCATTATGCCTGTGTGTGACTGTTTGTTTCTGAAACCCACGCACCGAATCAAGGCCGGATTAAGAGTTCCGCGGGAGTGGGGGTGGGGGTGGTGGGTGGGCAAGAGTCGGGTTAAGACATATGGAGGCCCTAACCCCAAAGCAAGCAAAAGTACGTGTCTCTAAACACAAAGCTCGAACCGCTCGTAAACGATTTTTTTCTCATGAAATATTGGTAAAATACATGCATTTGCCATTGTCATTTTGTCAGTTAAGACATTGGTACATTATGATTTAATTTTTACTGATATTTTGGACCCTCAAAACATTGTGGAGCCCTAAGCTATGGCTTAGTTGGCTTATGCGTTAATCCGGCCCTGCACCGAACTATAAAAAAATGACGGAGCAACGGCTTCTAAAGCGAGCTCATTGGTTAAATATAATATTATTGCATCCTAGTCGTTTATCATCTGCGTTGTGGTTTGGTATGATGTCTTGTTCCAAATCAATAGTAAAATGAAGCAGTCACCAAGTTTGCAATTGATACACTGAAATGTGAACTACAGGCCAATGATATAATATATATATATATATATTATATATATATATATATATATACGAAACGAGAAACCGTTGTAGAAAAGCCCATGCTGACTAAAAATGTGCAATGTGTTCTCGTTTGCAGTGTATTTTTCAAATTTTTTAGGTAATTGGGGGCCTCAAGTAAGGCTTTGGGGGCCTCCAGGACCATAGCGCCGGCACTGCAAGAGATGCCAGTTTAATATTTTTTCAGATAGCTGTGTTTCAGCGCTTTTGTGTGTTCGAAGAGTGATGCTATTTAAATGTCAAAATACAATACACATCTGGGCGCAGTATGATAGACCAAATCGCACCCAATTGGGAAAGAAGCCGAAACAGGATTTTCAGACAGCGATAATGAAATCATATTTCAGGTTCAAGGAATCGATTGCGCCAGTCCGCAGTCCGGTGCATTAAGCGTAACTCGATCAGTATATAAGAAGCAATCGACTGATGGAATATTCCTTTTGGATTATTTACTGGGACATCTGCTTCTGACCAAAGCAAGGAGGAATTCTGCCGCTGGCTTCGACCTATTTTAATTGCCTTATAAATCATGCATGTATTGAAGAAAGACACAAGAAGAGAGAGACGAGGCAATAGAAACAGACGTCTGCCAATGGATGAAGCCAGACATCCGAAAATAGTCTTAGCGTTGCTCGATAAATCCGACGTCATGAATGATACTTATTCCAATCAGAGGCGTAACTAAGGGCGTGGTGGGGGCGGTTTATGTTTTGCCCTGTTGAAGGGGAGGCAAACAGGGGGCAAAATGAAAATATTTAAAGACGAATATTTTTATTATTTGGACACTTACCATTTCTATGGTAATCCCATAAAAACTTTCCAGAATTGGCAGTTCCTCGGTCACTGCATTCGTCAGCTCTTGCCACGTCTCGCGCACATGAATAGGCCTGCTCATTTTTGCAACAATGGAAATTCTTTCATGCTACCTATTGTTAAACCTAAACTGTTTTAAAGCAGTTTTGTTAATCAATGTATCTTTAGTTACATTTAGTTTTACTACATTATGTCTGCATAATCTGCTCCTCCTATACAGTCTCCTCCTAAACATGTAGTCTATTTGAAATAGTGTATGCAAATAAAGGCTACTCAAAGCGTCAGACTCTAGTGTGAGACCTGACTCTATGACGCTAATGGCGGTTGCCCCGCTGACCCTTCCCTAAGGTCAAGGCCGGTCTTAAGGGAAAGTCATCTAGGAGTAGGCTGAGACCTTGGCGCTGTATCTATGTATCCTATGTTAGCA
Organism: Aporrectodea caliginosa; assembly: GCA_020284085.1. Taxonomy (NCBI): domain Eukaryota; kingdom Metazoa; phylum Annelida; class Clitellata; order Crassiclitellata; family Lumbricidae; genus Aporrectodea; species Aporrectodea caliginosa. The sequence continues at coordinate 1,056,103 of JACEVL010000009.1, forward strand.
CTTTTGTTCATATCTCCGTGCTCATTAGAATTTAGAAACTAAGCAGATCTCAGTTTAGGAAATTGCGAGAGAAACGAGCAAGTGTCATGAAGTTAATACCAGCTTTTATGAAGCTCACACCAGCTTTGATGAAGTTCGTGCCAGCTTTGATGAAGTTCGTGCCAGCTTTGATGAAGTTCATGCCAGCTTACATGAAGTTCGTACCAGCTTTTCAGCCCGAGTCGTATCCAAAAAGAGACGAAATATTCGCATATATCGCAATATATGCGAGAAACACAACACTGGTTTCCTATTACCGAGCGGATATTACCTTCTAAGATCATCTTGCTGTCACGAGCTTCAATTTTTGGGAGCTCAACGTTCCAGTTTCAAGTCAACATGATCAGCGACATGTGTGTATGGCATGCATACACACACACACACACACACACACACACACACACACACACACACACACACACACACACACACACACAACAAAAACTTTCACACATACATACATGAACACATAAGTATAAGTATAAGTACCTAATACAATAATACTATTACGAAGTGATGAATGCATTGACCGAGGAACTGCCATAAACATGCAGATCTTGAAGCAACATCGTGATATTCCTATCAACAAGCCTTGGTATAGGCCTACATGATAATCAGTTCGCCATTTCGATACCGATTTTTGCTTCGATGGGAATTTTTCGAATGTCGGATTGCAGTCTGTTGACTTCTCCAACCGAATGCAGGTGGCGCTGCGGTCATCGCCTGACACGCGACTTGTCAAATGAAAGTCATTTCCAGCAGTCGATTGGCGGAGTCAATTGGAACCGAAGCCGATTAACTATGTCTCTGCTTCATGCGATTTAATCAGACTTTGGTTGGTAAGTCTGCGTCAAATTACGACACAGATGGAAAACTGCACCGGTTACGAACGGTTTAGGGATACACGTCGAGTTCAAGTCTACGAATACAAGAATTATTGTAGACTTACCCGTTCGGCTGCTTACATAGTATTTGCAAAGAAAATTTGATTTGTAGGTAATAATAATAATATATTTTCGTTTATTGAAACAATACGGTTGACAAACCGCAACGGGTTACAGTGTACAATTATGCAATTGAAACAATTCACAAGAACACAAATGACAGAATACATAAATCTTAACTACTAACAGAACAGACAGCCTGCAATACACTGCGCTAATAGCAGCCTACAAAGCAGGTCCGCCCTACGGGACTCGAACTCGGTACCTCTCTATGCCAGTGTGTTATCCAATGCGCTATCGGGTGAAATTTTATGGTTAGAATCTCGGAATTATTTGGAGCTCCCTTCAAGATGCAGTTTGCCTGTAATATCGTAATCGTAAACTCGGAACTTCTACAGCGCCCACAAGCGAAGTCGCGGGAACCAGCTTATTCACAGGCGCTCAATCAAAACAAAATCGAAAGGCAGAGGTTTTAAGTTAATGGCATATATTGGTTGCTAACACGCTCCGGGAAAATATTATTTGCTTGATATGAGGTAAATTAATAACTGGATGGATGGGTCCAGAGTTTAACGTTTGTCTTATGACAACAAAGGCCGTGCCGTCGAAAGCAAAATAATTTGGCATATGTAGTGAATGTAGTCTAATAAATATATTAGATTGACGATTGATTTATGTGACCCTACAATAACTGTAGTGGCTAATAATAATAATAATAATAATAATAATAATAATAATAATAATAATAATAATAATAATAATAATATAATAATAATAATAATAATAATAATAATAATAATAATAATAATAATAATAATAATAATATTCTTTATTGAAACAATCCGGTTGACAAACCGCAACCGGTTACAGAGTACAGTTATGCAATTGAAACGATTCACAAGAACACAAATGACACTTACTTAATATCGTTTATTTAACGACGCCGTCATATCGACGATGATTGGCGTGAACACACAAATGACAGAAGACATACATCTTAAATACTAACAGAACAGACAGCCTGCAATACACGGCGCTAATAGCAGCCTACAAAGCATGTCCGCCTACTGACTCGATCTCGGTACCTCTCGCTCTCTATGCTAGTGTGTTATCCAATGCGCTATCGGATATGAGACAAGTTTTTCTGATTGCCATAAGAGCCACAATTTTCTATCCTATCTCCAGCTAGGGTAATACATGTATATAATATTCAATTTGTTCTTGGCACACTTACTGCAGACTCATTGCAGATATTAATCTGACGATGGCAAAGTGCTGGCATTCATAGAGGTCGCAGACTGCTCTACATCTGATGTAGACCTATAACTTTTGTATATGCATGTATATTTTATACGTCGGGTATTTCCTTTGGGTCTTTTGAACGGACGGATGCAATTTGTTCGCAGTTTCGATAACAACGGTGCTAACAGCTGATGTGTGACAACATCAAAGAGACGACCGCTTTACGGTGACATTCGCATGGTATTCGTTGTGGTCTCTATATATACGGTCGGACGTTTGGCCTTTCACTATAGAAGAGGTGATCAATGTCTGACTGTAGACCACAGCAGCTGCTACACCTACGTGTGGCAGACAACATATGCCTATCAGCGTTTCAGGTCACGTTGATCTTTTAAGAGTGCATCTGCCCGGATATAAGAAAGTCCATTCGCAAGTGAACGGGCGAATACCTTGTCCACCACCTGATTGCATTTGTCTCAATGGTCTTCTTCATCTTGTTCTTCTTGTTCTTCTTATTCTTGTTCTTCTTGTTCTCCTTGTTCTTGTTCTTCTTGTTCTTGTTGTTGTTGTTGTTGTTGTTGTTGTTGTTGTTGTTGTTGTTGTTCTTCTTCTTCTTCTTCTTCTTCTTCTTCTTCTTCTTCTTCTTTTCTTCTTCTTCTTCTTCATCATCTTCTTTTTTCTTCTTCTTCCTCCTCCTCCTGCTCTTCCTCCTCCTTCACCTCTTCCTCTCCTCCTCCTCTTATTCTTCTTCTTCCTCCTCCTCCTCCTGCATTTCCTCCACACCCCTCTTCCTCCTCTCTCTTCCTCCTCCTCCTCGTCCTGCTCTTCCTCTCCTCTCCTCCTCCTTCTTCTACTCCTCCTACTCCTCCTCCTATTCTTCTTCTTCTTCTACTTCTTCTCCTTCTTCTTCTCTTCTTCTTCTTCTTTCTCATCCTCCTCCTCCTCCTCCTCCTCTCCTCCTCCTCCTCCGTCTCCTCCTCCTCCGTCTCTCCTCCTCCTCCTTCCTCCTCCTCCTCCTCCTCCTCCTCCTCCTCCTCTTCCTATTCTCCTTGTTCTTCTTAAGCAAACGCGACTAAGGTCACTGTTTACATCCCTATTCTTTATCATACACTCTTCACTTGCGGCAATATTCTGATGAGTTTACAGCTGCTGCTGCTGCTGCTGCTGCTACTGCTGCTGCATGCAGTTAAGCACCACTGATGTCCAATCAATGACTACGAATAATTGTCTTTAACAGGTATTGTCTTCAGAAATTCACTTCGGCAGTAATTTCACTAATAAATTGTCTCTCGGTCGAGAGCGAACACATCATCGTTGAAATCTATGAGCTACAATAAATTTTTAATTGGTCGAATATTGATAGCCATAACGCGTCATCGGCAGCATGTCAGGGTCGTCGCTGCCGCCGTTTAATAAAAAACGGCTCTCGCAGCTGATTATTTTGTCAGATAGAGAGAGTTGGATGCGATGGAGCAAAGAGAGAGACGTAGGCAGTCAGCTGTATCCAGAGACAGAGAGAGAGAGAGAGAGAGAGAGAGAGAGAGAGAGAGAGAGAGAGAGAGAGAGAGAGAGAGAGAGAGAGAGAGAGAGAGAGAGAGAGAGAGAGAGAGTAAGAGAGAGAGAGAGAGAGAGAGAGAGACAGAGAGAGTAGAGATGAGAGAAAGACAGAACAGACAAACAGACAGACAGACAGATAGACAACAGAGACAGACATACAGGGAGATCAGACACACAGAAACAGAGACAGAGACAGAGACGGACAGAGAGAGAGAGAGAGAGAGAGAGAGAGAGAGAGAGAGAGAGAGACAGAGAGAGAGAGAGAGAGAGAGAGAGAGAGAGAGTAGAGAGAGAGAGAGAGAGAGAGAGAGAGAGAGAGAGAGAGAGAGAGAGAGAGAAAGACAGACAGACAAACAGACAGACAGACAGATAGAAACAGAGAGACAGACAGGAGACAGACACACAGACACACAGAGACAGAGACAGACAGAGACAGAGGTACAGGGAGAGGAGGCCGACAGATAAGACAGTCAGAGATAGACAGAGAGACAGAGTTCACAGAGAGAGAGAGAGAGAGAGAGAGAGAGAGAGAGAGAGAGAGAGAGAGAGAGAGAGAGAGAGAGAGAGAGAGTAAGAGAGAGAGAGAGAGAGAGAGAGAGAGAGAGAGAGAGAGAGAGAGAGAGAGAGAGAGACAGACAGACAAACAGACAGACAGACAGATAGAAACAGAGAGACAGACAGGAGACAGACACACAGACACACAGAGACAGAGACAGACAGAGACAGAGGTACAGGGAGAGGAGGCCGACAGATAAGTGACAGTCAGAGAAAGACAGACGGACAGTCGGACAGATAGACAGACAGGCAGAGAGGCAGGCAGAAAGAGGCTGTGGGCTGCAGTGTGATCTGAAAACCAAGAAAAGAAGCATGAAGAGGTAGATGGCACATGACGACAGACAGTCAGAATAGACAGACAGACAGACAGACGGAGATACCTAATATTTTGGACAAATGAGAACAAGGAGATACGTCAATATGAAGTTCCTAGCAGAATATGTTCAGTCAGCAGCTGAATTGATTCATCTTTAGAGTCCGTTGTAAGTAAATTATTCGATTAATCAAACAGAGAATTTTTCCATTTAGCATTCATCCTTTCGGCTTATATTTCCTTCGTTCATTCACTAATTCGCCAAATCGTTCGTCATTCAACAGCTGCATGGAGCTCCTTAGAAACACGCAAAACAATGAAAACAATGTTCTGTCGAACTTACCACTTGGAGTACAAAGATTGGTCCGTTTTCCGTTTGATGTAGCGTATTTTCTATGACGATATGTCGCAGTTCTTCTTTGCTTTTCGCCCGTCGGGAAACTTCGATTTTCACCTTCCGATCGAACTCTTCCCCGTCTTGAAACACGACCCTACCCTGTAAGAACACACAGAATGCCATTTATTTAACCGGTCGATTATTGTATATAGGATATATGATGGTTGTGCAACAGACTGGATGTAGAACAGCGTAGACGATTGCTGGCACGTGTCAACGGAGCCGATTGGTTTGAGCGCTCGGCCTGTAGAGCGGTTCGATCCCCACTCGGTTGGTTACTGTGTAAGGACCTTGGGCAAGTTCTGCTCTGTCGTATCATGGTCGTGTGTATGCGCATGTGTCTTCTGGACTTTGGAAGAATGGCAATATCAAACGCAATTGTATTGTGGATTGTGCGTTTCTGAACTTTGTATGTCCGGGGTTCAAATCCAGGAACGTAAACTGCTGTGTAATCTGTTGGTCCCGTTGCGGGTTTCCTTATTACTGCTTTGCGTTTGTACTAGGCATTTGTATCAGGCATTTGAACCTGGCATTTCTACCAGGCATTTGTACCCGGCATTTGTACCAGGCATTTGTACCAGGCATTTGTACCTAGCATTTGTACCTGGCATTTGTACCAGGCATTTGTAGAAATTCATTTTATTTTCTGACAGGTTGACAGACCGCAACCAGTTACAATAGAAAGACGTGTTATGTACTAGGCATCTGTACCAAAATTTCTATCAAAGTTTTTACCAGGAGTTTGTTCCAGACATTTTTACCAGGCATTTGTACCAGGCATTTGTACCATGCGAAAGAACATTCAAAAATCCAACAAACTAAAATGAAACACAAGACGGATCCATCAAAATCACATTAACAAAACAGCATTACAATCTTAACTAAAATAGCAGTACAGACAAATTCATCTAAGTCAATTCATTCATTAACTAAGAGGGAGTGTAGCTTTTTTGAAAATCAAAAGATTACGTGAAGAACGAGATATATTATTCCATACTAAGGTACCAGTAGATTTAATGGAGAATAATCGAGTAGGCTATTAGTGCCTTTTGAAGCACTCAAAACCCATGTTTTGTTATGTTAAGTCAACACAAGTATTTCTGGGAATGGTTACGTCACTGGCGTGAAGAGCAGAACAATCAAGTAGGAAGAGGGATTGATACTGATACCCCCGGTCCACTCAGCCTGTCATTCGCTAGGTGGCATTGGTAAAACGAGTAGTAGGACATGAAATAAGTATGAACAGATGATCACAAGTTATTACAGGAGTCAAATGTAACTGAGAGTCCGTGTAAACTGATGAAATTCTAAACTCGATGCATCAACAAAATGGCGGACAGTCTGGCTTTTTCTTAAGCCAGGCGGTTTTAAATGTTAATTTACTTAAATAGTTCAGTGCATAAACTCTTGTTTGAATTTACATCTCTCGGTTCATCTTTAATTATTATATCTTTGGAAATGAAATAAACATAGTCGATTAATGAGATCGAATCGAGATTCGGTTGAAAAAGCAGGCAAACTCGGTAACTATCCAGGTTTCGAAAATTGGAAAAAATTAAAATCGGCCACACCGTGGCACACCCTACCACAAACCAACCCATTCCATAACAACATCTTTGTCAAAAGTTTCAAATAGGTCAACATCAAGCAGAGAAATGTTGAAGCAAAGCAGTACAGGTGCACGATTATACACAATATCCATAAACATTTCCACAAACATGTTGAGAAGTTTCCCAGCTAACTTAACACGTAACGCTATTGCAAGACTCCACTGAGCATAAATAAGATCAACGAACAAGAAACCGGAGAAAGGTTTCTCGCAGTGTTGGCATTTCTACCAGTCTGTCCAGGATCTGAGCGTCTGTGACTTAATGATCGAGTATGCGAAGGTTGCCAGAGAGGATTGGTTTTCGAGAATTGCGCCTGGAGGTATGTCGATAGTCGATACGATCTCCGTGGTTGGCGATGATGATGACGATACCCTGCATAAGAAGAAACAACTGTACATAAATTAACTGCACAAAACATAAGTAGGCTATCTACACTACGCTTACGTTGCATCATTTATCGTAGTAAATGTAATCAGTCAGTGGAGCCTTGCAATAGTGGTACGGTTACATGTTAAGTCAGCCAGGATATTGCTCAAAACGTCTGCAGAAATGTTTATGGATACTGTGTATAACCATGTCCTGAGTGGCCGAGTGGGTTGGTAGCCCGCTTTCCACGCCGGCGGCCTGGGTTCGATTCCCAGTCGGTTGGTTTATCAGAGATTAATTTCTCGGATCTTTACTGCGGGTGGCTCGGTCGCAATATAAACGTGGAGTACAATACAACACAATACAACTGGGGCGCGGTGGTGTAGGGTATGTTCGGTGCCTTGCAGCTGGAGGGTTGCGGGTTCGAATCCACCTCAAAGCCGCAGTGTAGGGACCCTGGCAAGTCCTTCACTCGCAATTGCTCATGCGCTTCGGCGTAAAAACTCCGATTCAGCGTCCGCGCAGAGTCGGAAGCGCCTCTGAATGGGAAATCTGGTAGGGGTGCTATAACAATTAAGTGTTCAAATACAATACAATCATTGTCTGTACTATCCTTAACTTTGGCTCGACAAATGACACACATGCTGTCATCAAAGTTCATTGATAGTGAATAAATTTTCTTAAGTGCCAGTAGCATGTGAAAGGAAAAATTGACTAATCCAAGGTTAGCGTCAGCCAAGTAACGAAAACAAAATCACAGAAGTTCCGGGAAGATTTCAACAACACGTCACATACCTTTCTTCTTCTTCTTGTGGTCCTCTGCCTCTTAGGTAGGTTCAAATGTTCGACGTCGCCACTCCTCTCGTTGTTGGGCCTCTTCTTTAAGCTTCCTGTAACCGTTTCTCATCATCCAATCCAGCATCATCTGTCTTGGTCTTCCTCCTCTCCATTTTTTCTTCAATGACGTACCGTTCTTAGTAGTGAGTCTCCTCTCAGCGTGTGCCCGATCCATTTCCTTTGCCTCTCTCTTATTGTGCATATATGGACTCGTTCTTCTCCAATTATTCCCATACCTTTAAGAAATGTAAAACAACTTGACATAACAGAAAGTGACAGATGGTTAAACCAGGGCCATAATTAGGTGGAGGCCCCAGTACACCGCCGTGGTGGAGGCCATAGCACGCCTCAGGCCAGGCACAGATGATGCCTGATAGCCAGCAGTTATACGCTTATTCAATGGTACAGAGTTGACTAAGTTTCCGGTTTCCGCCATACATCTGGCAGAAAGTTCTGCGTTGTAGTCTTATGGGAGACGAATCGAATAGATTTTTATTGACGAAAGATAGCAAAATTTACAATGGTCGCCTCGTGTAGTGCGTACAACTGCACTAATCGGTACTCGAAGGATTCTGAAGTCCGTTTTTATAGGTAAGCGATTTCTTCTATACTGCAAATTCGCGTGTTTTGATCGGCGTTTGCTCGCATCGCTTTTTCTTTGAGTAGGACACGATATCTGTAAATTTATCAGTTCACGACCCTAAGGGTCATTGCGTAATTAAGCGACGCCGAAAATGACCGTTTTTGACCCACCCACACACCCTATAATGCTTCGTAACGTTTCCCTATACCAGGGGTTCCCAATCTTTTCGGCAAACTTATAGTATCGTGGGCTGAAGGATTATAGAGTATCATTGGGCATGCTGCGGGGACGCCGGATGGTACCAGGTTTTCTAATGACGACACTAACCTAACCCTGACCCTAACCGGCGAACATTTACTATCGGGGACGCGCCCTTTTATCATATGCCATGGGTTCTGCGCTATAAACACGGGCTATGTACCTAGAAGGGAGTGTTTCATATGACGTATTATGTCGTCGCCATTAGGGAAAGTTTAAGCATCGTGAGGGTCGGTTAGAGTCAGGGTTAGGGTTGTCAATAGATAACATGGCAAGCAACCTTATGCCACATTACTAATTTCTGCGTTGACATGCATTTAGCAATTGTTTGGGATATCCCGATGTGCTGCCCACTCATCCAAAACTATACTGCATGTCCAATTTAAACCGCCCAATCATGGCGTACAAGGCTCGTTTGCTCTGGGCTATAGCAGATATTGTATATTATCGAAAACTGTGCGTCCCCGATAGTAAATGTTCGCCCCTAACCGACCATCAAGACGCCTTGGCTTTCAAGCATTTGGATATCTAACTACATCTTCTCTTGGTGGCTGACTATCCGCACCTCAGATTAACATTTTGGCGTAACCATGCACGCGTTAGAAATTCAATTCATTAATAATAATAATTATACATGATCTTATTTATTTTTTTCTGCAGATTTCCATTGAAAAATACAGAGCTAACAAAGAAGTGGCTGGTTGCGATTAGACGGCAGAAATGGCATCCAAAACCAACAGACTTTATCTGCTCCGAGCATTTCGCGTCTTCAAGTTTCCGTATGTACAGCTCCCAAAGGAGACTAAAAGAGGATGCAGTTCCTGAAATATTCGACTTTCCACAGCATTTGAAGAAGAAGGAAGTACAAAACCGCCGTGCTCTTAAAAGGAATGCTGTGCCACCATCTGCGACGACAGTCTCGGATGTTGTACCAGAACAGACGGTCACTCAGTCTACTTCTGGTCTATCATGTAATTCCTTACTTAGTTCTGGGTCTGTGACAGATCACAGCTACGCAGTTACTCTGAGTCCCCGTAGCATCAAAAGAAAATATGAGGATCTTCTAGAGAAGGAAAAGCTGCAACGGAGTTTGATAGCGAAGAAGTTTGCAGTCACACGTCGCAAATTATTTCGTAAAGAAACAAAGCTGCAAAATATGAAAGATATTATCAAACAGCTTCGGTCTAGAACTGACATAAATGCCACATCTGTAGACCTGATTGAGCGCTGTTTTGGGCAGGTTCCATGTGAAATGTTAAAACGAAAACTCTACTCTTCGGTTGAAGAACAATACAACGAGACTTTACGCTCTTTTGCCATGACCCTACACTTTTACAGTGCAAAGGCTTATGAATTTGTTCGCCGCTCTTTTTGCAAAGCTCTACCACACCCTTCAACAATTCGGACATGGCACACTTCAGTGGATGGACGTCCGGGGTTTACAGCTGAAGCATTTGAGGTTTGTTATTTCTCTCTGAAAATGCAATGTTTACACATATTGAAAGTTGATATATTTCTAAGCACTTTTATGAAATACTTGTTGTATTAAGTGTTCACATACATACAATGCAAGGCTGTCTGTTCTGTTAGTATATGTTTGTGCTTCAGCATGTGAATCTCGACTTCTGCATGATTGACAGTTTTTCATCGGTTTTACGGTTAAGTGTCTTTGTAGATAACATTTATTGTCTGTATTTACTTTCCAGCTTAGGCTAGTGCCAAATTATACATGCTTAGTGACAGGGACATGAGTGCATAACGTGCAGCCTTCCCATTATAAACCCATTGCACCAATCACACATTGTTGAACGTGGTGGCAATATTTGACATTCACGAAGTAGGCATAAAGCAATTTCTTCTCAACATTATCGGTCTTGAAGAAGTGACCAAATGAATAAGGTTTGATGTGGATTGATTAGAGTGGCAAGTGCATTTCATTTTTAAAATGTGCTTTTTTTCTGTGTCTAGTGCCTTCGTCACATGAATTCGTCGTCACAGGCTCCATTGCTCTGCAGCCTCATTTTTGACGAAATGTCGATCCGGAAACACGTTCAGTGGAATGGCAAGGAGAACATAGGATTTGTTGATTTAGGCACAGGAATTGACGATGACAGCATGCCTGTAGCTACTGAAGTTTTAATGTTTATTGTCGTTCCGTTAAATGCTGCATGGAAGCTGCCAGTGGCATACTTTCTTATAGATGGACTAGCAGCTGATGTGAAATCAAATCTTGTACTTGAGGCCATTAACAGACTTCATGCTGTTAATGTTAGAATTGTGGCATTAGTTTGTGATGGACTCACCACTAATTTTGCTGTTGGTTCAAAACTAGGTGCATCATTCACAGTTGACAATATGAAGTCATATTTTATTCATCCTGCGAATCACTTTTGGAAAGTTCATATTATTTTTGATGCTGCGCACATGTTAAAATTGATGCGTAATATATTGGCAGAGAAAGGAATTTTAACTGATCAAAATAACAAACAAATTAGATGGCAACATATCAAGGATCTGTATGCGCTTCAGGATAGAGAAGGTCTGAAAGCAGCCAACAAACTGAAAAGGAGTCATATTGAGTGGTACCAACAGAAGATGAAAGTCAGTCTGGCTGCACAGTGCATGAGGCCTCTGTGACAACTGCTGAGATTTTGAAACGTTTTAGTTTAGGCCCAAGTGACAGTAGCACTGATCATGAGTATGCTTTAACTCCAGATCGGATTCATGTGTCTGAGTTTAGTGCAAACATTGTCACATATATGGCTGGATATGTTTCTCGCAAGCTTTGTTGTCATTGATCAACCAGTTAAGCTATTGGTTTAATTGTTAATTATTCTGCTAGTTGTGTAAATAGAAAATAGATTATTGTATTAGCAAAGTTGATTAAAACTGGAAATGGGGCCAGCCGTGCTCTTTAGTGGGTCTACCTGACCCATCTCGGTTGACCTTTGACTGCTACGATGTATAGCTACTTCAAACTTGTTGCATTTATTTTTTGCTTTGTTAATACAATACAATACAATATAATAGTCGTTTATTGAAATTCAAAAGCTGACACAAACGCAACTTCTACAAATGGTTCGGGGCTTCTATGGGAGCAGTATTGTTATTATGTTACATATCTTTTGTTATTATATGGTATGTCAATAAATGAATTGAATTAGTCTGATGTAAGTCTATAACCAGCAATGGCATCTTGAGACTACAGTCCTGCTCTCAATACAGTCTTGATATGCACAAAAATTCTGTCTTGGTTCCTCCTAGTATGCTAAAGAAAAAGGAAGTTGCTAACACTTCACACACAGCTGCTTCTCAAGACAAACTGAAAGGACTGTTCTCTAACTCTCTTAAACACTGCCTATAAAGCTGCTTATCTGGCCGGAAAGTAAGCATATTAAATATCTAAGTGTATGAATTCTCGGTGTATGGATCCTCATTCAGTATACAATAGCCGGTATGTTACAACCATGCAACCATGGATGGACAGTGTAAAAGAATATGTAAAAACGCAAGGAATAAATATGAAAGTGCCGTTGACACAATCACAGACAGAACAACATGATGAAAGAGAATTGGAAGAACCAAACAATGCATGTTAGTTAGCTCTGCTAATATGACCAGAAGTAAGCATATTTAATATCTAGGCCTATGAACTCGATGGATCCTCAATACTCCACAGCGGGTATGTAACAACAAAACAAAAATTAGATAAGAATATTCTTAAATTGACCAATAATATTGATATCCGCATGTTGATGCATAGACATAGGAATAATAATAAACACAGCAGCCATTGAGCTGATCAAGACAGATCAATGTTCTCTAATCCCACATATTATCTTAAATCCTATGAATCATTCTGATAATGAAAGTTTTCCTCATCATGCCATCTGCCGGGGGTTTGTGCGGTTATGGGCCAGTCGGCATACTAAGGTGGTAGGAGGCTGCATTGCCGTAGGAAGCACCTCATGCAGTTCATGCCCAATCCAGCAGTACAGCATTACCAGTGTTGTGACTATTTAAATAATAAATACTATTTAAATAGTATTTAAATAGTTTATGACTATTGATGCCACTATTTAAAATAGTCATGAAAAATGTCCTATTGAAATAGTATTTAAATAGTATGCACCTATTTACTATTAAAAAACAAAAAGTAAATAGTCAACCACAGTCTGAAAAGATTAATTTAAAACTTAACTTCGGTAATTTCTTACTTATTATTATTATTAACTTTACACATCAAGTGTTATTCCACAACCTGCTGTTAACCATACATGCAATTCCTGCAGCATTCTAACTAATACACTGTCAAATAACTCTTGCATTTAAATCAACATGAAGCAATTTTTTTATGAATTTTGTAATTTCAAGACTGCTGTATCAGATCCCCAAGAAACAAATTAATATTCATTCCACCAGATCAATTGATAGTTCCTGGTGTTGATCGTGTGCCTAACTTTAGTTCCTGGTGTTGATCATGTGCCTAACATTATTAACATAAGTCAAATTTTTGCCTGTTGCTGTTGACAAAATCTTCAGAAATGAAGCAGTTTCACCCTTCTCCAATGTGGAGTTTCCATTAGCCTAAAAACCACTTTATTGCAGAAAGAGTTGTCTCATGTATGTTTTAGGGACCTCCTACCAGCCAAAAGTAGTTTTATATATGTGTGTATGTATGTATGTATGTATGTATGCATTTACACCGATAAAAGTTAAATAGTTTCTAAATAGTCTAGTGGTATTTGCAATAGTTTGCACCTATTGACTATTTTAAATACTATTGAAATAGTTTTTTACAGGTACTATTTACTATTCTATTTAAATAGTCAGCCTGACTATTTGTCCCAACACTGAGCATTACGTAGCATAACAAGTCACAGCATATAATATATCTGTTAAAAATGACTTGTTAAGCTTGTTGCTGCTGAACAGTAGAACTTACTTACTTAATAAAAGCTTCCAATTTCATATATTTTTAATAGAAGATTGCTGAATAAATATAGGGATTAACGAACATCCTACGCGAAAGCGAACGAGGCGGCGGCTTTCTGCCAGATCTTTACCCACAATTCCGTGAACGCCGTCGCGTCACTTTAAGCTCGCCTCCGCCGAAGCGTTCATTGGTCTAAGTAATATATGATGTCTATGGGCACATCGCTATTTTCATAGAGAAGAGATGTATAATATATAAATATATCACTAGAGCCCGCATCCGCCATCTTTTTTGAAGCCGTGACCCCGAGCCCGCTAACGAATATAACCATAACGGCCTTGACCCGGAGCCGTCTCAAAATGGCGACCCGATCGAAAGTTAAATTGTGTAGTGTGTGGATGGGGCAACTTATTAAAGTCCGAAAACGAGGCCGCTGGAATATTATTTAATCGATAAGTTGTTATTTTGTGTGTTATACTTTTTGCAAGTCGTAAGCTTTGAAAAGAAATTAAACAGTCTCGCTTAAGCTTGACTGCGTCCATGAATTTCAACCAATCAAAACGCGTAATTTCAATTTAAATTAACTGCGGAGCTCTCAATAAGGTGTTATTATATCTATGGTTGTGGCTTCAAAAATTAGCGAAGGGAATATACGCCATGTTAATAATACCTCATTGGCTATTTTCGAAGTGACTATGTATGACAAGAGGTATCACCGCAGCAGTGATAAGCCCAGTGATCGAAGTTAGCGAAAAGAAATCAGACAAGATTACTTTAATGAAACAGTAAGGTAATAATAATAATAATAATAATAATAATAATAATAATAATAATAATAATAATAATAATAATAATAATAATAATAATAATAGTCATCCTCCGCTCAACACCAAGCGCACCATTCCAGGCCACTGAGCTGGAGATCCGGACTATAATACGATCCTTTCCCATGGGATCGTCGGGCGGCCCGGATGGCCTGCGTCCCCAACATGTCGCGGAGCTGATAAGAGATCTTGACGCGGGACCTGGACTACTGAAGGCGACAACTGCAATCATCAACCTACTTCTGGCCGGCACCTGCCCTCAAGAGCTACGTTCCATCTTATTCGGCGGAACTCTTTTCGCCCTTCGCAAAAGCTGCGGTGGCCTAAGACCAATAGCCATTGGGTACGTCTGGCGTAGACTAGCGTCTAAATGCGCCAACGCATACGCCATCTCGCGCGTCACGCCGTATTTGGCCCCAAAACAACTGGGAGTGGGCGTCCCCGGGGGCTGCGAGGCCGCAACCCACGCCGCCAGGCGATTCTTGAACAACATGGAACCGGGATCAATCATTGTGAAGCTGGACATCTCGAACGCTTTCAACAGCTTACATCGAGACTCTATGCTGGCATCGGTTGATGATATCGTCCCTGAATTGGCTGCGTATTGCCACCTTGCCTACGCCGAGACGTCATCTCTTCAATTCGGCAGATTTACCATTCTATCGCAGGAAGGCTCACAACAGGGCGACCCCTTGGGACCCCTACTCTTCTGCCTGCCTCTCCAGCCGATCCTAAACGGTCTACTGTCACCCTTGGCCTTTGGATACCTCGACGACCTCACCTTGGGTGGGGACCCTGGGGTGGTAGAGGCGGATGTTGACACAATCGAAAGGGAATGCTTGCGTCTAGGCCTAACGCTCAACCGCACCAAATGCGAGCTCATTGCCTCCGACTTCGACTTCAACGACACCAACCGGAGCTCCCTGAGACAGTTCGCCCGGGTCAGTCCCTCGTCGGCCACGCTTCTTGGTGCACCGCTCTCGTCGGCGGAGGCTCTCCTCTCGGCCCTCGACGCCCGCGTTGCCGATCTCAGGACGGCTCTTGTCAGATTACAATTCATCGCCAGACAGGACGCCCTCTTGATCCTCAGAAGCTCGCTCGGCTCGCCTAGACTGATGCATCTATTGAGATGCACCCCTTGCCACGACCACCCGCGACTAGGGGTTTACGACGAACTGCTGCGGAGAGGGCTCGAGCGGATCCTTAATATTTCGCTGAACGATGACCAATGGATACAAGCCTCCCTACCTATCAAGATGGGAGGGCTGGGAATTAGGAGGGTGTCCTCGCTGGCACTACCCGCCTTCTTGGCTTCGGCCGCGGGCACCCTCCCCACCCAGTCTCTAATCTTGGGATCCTCACTGGAGGACTCGGACACGGCTTACGACTCGGCGCGAACCACCTGGCTTCAGATCGCTGGTGCCCAGGAACAGATGATCCCTCCGGGTTACAAACAGTCACAATGCGATAGACCGCTGTTGAACACCGTTTGTTTGGCTATCGAAGACAAACTACAGGACCCATACGACCAAGCGAGACTAAAGGCCTCAAAGTCACCGCACGCCTCGGATTGGCTTCATGCTCTCCCGCTAGTTGCACACGACCTAAGACTGGAAGACGAGGCCGTAAGGGTGGCGGTCGGTCTGCGTTTGGGTGTGGCCATTTGTGAGCCGCACGTGTGCGCATGCGGTGCTTCCGTTTCATCAAGAGGCACGCATGGGTTGTCTTGCTCTTTGGGATTCGGTCGACAAGCTAGGCACAGCAACATCAATGATCTCATCCATCGTAAGGAAAACGGGGTGTGACCGCCTCTGTTTCTCTCAGGAGGCGAATGTAAGGAGCGTGTCGCTCAGGATGGGAGCGTTGGTCCGTCGTCTATCGAAGGGCTTCAGCATCTGCCAGTCGACGAGCAATGTCACCCACCGAAGGAATCGAACACCGTAGTTCAATGACGATCTTTATTCACACCACTTCAGATCCACAACATACAAGCCTCTCAGACAGACAAGCAGACAGACTAGCCTCCATTACACAAGAGCGCCCTCTATTTATACCCAGCAAGGAGAGGGGTAGGACACCAGACACCAAGCCTAGCAGGGATACCAAGGGCAGGGATACCATGGGCTAGGAGGGATACCAAGGGCAGGGATACCAAGGCCTAGCAGGAGACCAAGGGCAGGGATACCACGGGCTAAGACACCAAGGCCTGGGATACCACGGGCTAGGATACCACGGGCTAAGACACCAAGGCCTGGGATACCACGGGCTAGGATACCACGGGCTAGGACACCAAGGCCTAGGATACCACGGGCTAGGACACCACGGGCTAAGACACCAAGGCCTGGGATACCACGGGCTAGGATACCACGGGCTAGGACACCAAGGCCTAGGATACCACGGGCTAGGATACCACGGGCTAGGTCGGCGACCAAGCAGAAAATCACAGCCCAAGGGTGGTTCAATACAGGGAGGCCCAAAAACCCGGGGGTGGTCCCTGGCAAAAACGCCACATCCTCCTCCCACCACGATAGATATGCCCCCATATCTACCGGGCACCCGCACGAAAAATCACAATAAACAATACGCGGCCAACGGGCCAAACAAAGTCCACTATCCCTGAAAATCACTAAGGCCAAGGCCCGCCTAAAAAGAGTGTCCTGCAATGTTCCACACAACACGGCTTACGGCCAAGTCCTAAGTCCCTGTCCAATGTCCGATTACTAAAGGCGGTCTATGCGACCATCGAAGCTCTACTTGAAGTTCAGTTATATCGCAGTGGCCATCGGCCCAAAGAAAACTCATCACAATTAAAACGAAGGGGGCCAACGGGCCAACAATCAAAAATGAAAAACAATCAAACAATCAAAAGCCGTTTCTCGGCGACACAAACAATCAAAAACAAATAACTAAGAAAAGAAAAGGCCAAGGTCTCTCGACGTCAGGGACGGAGGGCCCAACGGACTCACAGACAAAAAGGTCTGGCGGAAAAAAGGGGGAAAACAGCCATGGTCTCTCAACGTCAAGGACGGAGGGCTTCACGCATCCACAGACAAAAAGGGTCTGGAGGGAAAACGCATCAGAGTCCGGGCCGACGAGGGGTGTCAGACAGCAACACGCGGCGAAGGCGCACACCATCAATCGTCGTCCGTCACTCGAAGACACTCAGACATCGGAAGTCTCTAGCGGTAGCGGGCCGGTAGGCGTACCGTCCGCTTCGGTCGTCGATCCGAGGCGTCAACCTCGGAGATGGGAGGCGTCGCGGCTCTCGGGCCGGGCGCACCAGAAATCGGAGCGGCTGTTCCGCCCGTCTCCTCGAAGTCTTCATCGTAGCTGGGTCGCAGCTTGTCGATGTGCGCGACAAATGGCTTGGAGTTCCGCGTCTTTCGGAGTCGATAGTTCACCGGCCCGGTCTTCTCCATCACGTAGTAGGGACCGGTATACATCCGGGCCCATTTCGGACTCCGGCCCTGGTATCGTCGCGGCGTGTAATACCAGACGCGGTCGCCCGGGGCGAACGCGGCTGGTCGCACCTTGAGGTCATATTTCTTCTTGCGCCGTTCTGCGGAGACTCGCAAGTGCTCTCTCACCAAGCGGTAGGCGCTCTCCACCCGCTCGGCGAAGTCCTGGACGTAGCTGGAGTAGGTGCCAGCTCGGCGGTCGTCATCCGGTGGCCTGCCATAGACCAGATCGATGGGAGCCCTGGTCTCCCGTCCGAACATCAAATAATTCGGCGTAAAGCCCGTAGCTTCATGCAGCGAAGCCCGGTAGGCGGCGAGGACATGGGGTAGAACCTCGTCCCAATCGCGCTGATGGCTGCTAATGACTTTCCCCAGCATGGCATTCATGGTCCGGTGAAACCTCTCAATCAACCCATTACAGCTCGGGTGATAGCTGGACGTCCTTACCTTATCAATCCCCAGCAAGCGGCAAAGTTCCCGAAACAGGTTTCCCTCGAAGTTAGTTCCCTGATCCGTTAAGATCTGAAGGGGCGCCCCATATCTAACAATTACGGTCTCTACCAGGGCCCGTGCTACTGAAGTAGCCTCTTGGTTTGCCATAGGAATGGCCTCCACATACTTCGTAAAGCCGTCCATTACGGTCAGAATATAGACATGACCACGCCTACTTCTAGGATGGGGACCAGTTATGTCTATGCTAAGCCGCTCCCACGGCTCCCCACAAGGCAATGGTTGGAGGGCACCCTGTCTAGGAGGAAGACCCCGGCGATACTGGTTACAGGGAGAACATCGCTGACAAAACCGCTTCACGTCCCCGGACCATCCCACCCAGTATGCCCGGCGCCTCACCTGCCAACGCGTTCGGCGAACGCCTAAATGGCCGCCCGTCAATCCAGTATGAGCCAACCTCATAAACTCGTCCCTCTTACTCCTAGGCACTACGACTTGGTCTACCCCTTCGGGTGTCTGTCGGTAAATCACCTCCTCACGTAGGCACAATCGGTCCCTCTGGAACCAGTAAACCTTTACGGCCTCACTCTCCTGTAAGATCTCCACAAGATCGGGCGCCTCAGCTCCTTCTCCCAACCAACCTCGCACTATGCTCAAATCCGGGTCGTCCCGCTGTGCGTTCTCCATCGATGCTGACGGTTCAGCATTAGCGCCCGCTAAGGGCGGACTGGGCACTTCAGTCACCGCGGCCACTATCTCTCTTTCTTCCCAGCCACATTGGCGGCACGGGCGACGCGAGAGCGCGTCCGCATTCCCGTGTTTCCGGCCCGGGCGGTGCAGTATCTCAAACTCATATTCAGCGAGGCGTTCGAGCCATCGCCCCTGCTGACCAATCGGCTCCGGCGTACGCTGTAGCCATTGCAAAGCAGCATGGTCAGTCCGCAGAACAAACGGACGCCCTAGCAAATATTGTCTGTACAGCTTCGTAAAATAGACAATAGCTAGCAGTTCCTTACGGGTCACACAGTAATTTCTCTCCGCGGCCGACAAGAGGCGGCTCCCGTAAGCTATCACTCGTTCTTCCCCGTCTACCCTCTGGGAAAGCACCGCTCCTATCCCTACATCGCAAGCGTCGCAGTCAAGCACATACGTCTCATCATCCTTCGGCAGCGCAAGAATCGGGGCGGATGTCAAAGCAGCCTTCAAGCAATCGAACGTGTCCTGGCAAGCTTCATTCCAGGTAAACACTCTCCCCTTCTTAGTAAGGGCAAACAGCGGAGCGGCTACCGTAGAAAAGTCCTTCACGAATCGTCGGTAGTAAGAGCAGAGCCCTAGGAACGCCCTTACATCTCTCAGCTTCTGGGGGACCGGCCACTCTACTACGTCGGTAATCTTGGAGGGATCCATCGCCACTCCGTCCGGTGTCACGATGTGACCTAGAAAGCATACGTTCCGGCGCAGCAGCTGGCACTTGCTCGGCTTCAACTTCAGATTAGCGCCCCTCAACCTCTGGAATACTTGCTCCAACCGGTCTAAATGCTCTTCCGGCGTCTTCCCGAAAATAATAACGTCATCCAAGTAGACCAGGCAAATCTCGAAGTTTAAACCTGATAAAACTATATCCATAAGGCGCTGAAAAGTGGCGGGCGCATTGCAAAGCCCGAATGGCATTACCTTCCATCTGAATATCCCCCTGCGCGTGACAAACGCGGTCTTATCTGCGTCTTTCGGGTCCATCGCGACTTGATGGTATCCGCTCCTTAGGTCTAGCGTACTAAACCAGCTACCTCCTGCAAGCGCGTCCAAACATTCATCAATCCTGGGCAGCGGGTATGAGTCCTTCTTGGTCCGATCGTTCAATTGCCGATAGTCGATACAAAACCTTAGTGAGCCGTCCTTCTTACGGGCCAACACCACATTCGCAGCCCACTCACTTACGGCAGGTTCGATGATCCCGTCAGCTAACATACTGTCTAGCTGCGCATCGACCGTAGCCCTATGCGGCAGCGGCTGTCGTCTTAACGGCTGTCTCACTGGGCGCGCATCTCCCGTCTCAATTCTATGCGTGCTTACAGACGTTCTGCCTATGTCCCTATCACTCGCGGAAAATACATCATTATATTTTACAAGCAAAGCGCCTAATCGTTCCCGTATCTCAGGCGGCACTTCTACGGGCAAATCCGCTAACAATTTATCAGTTGTCGAAGCTTGGCCGACCGCGTCTTTGCGGTTGGTCTCACACAATTCTACTTCTACCGGGTGTAACTCTCCTAAGGGGCGATCCTTGGACAACCGGACTGGGTCTTCGCTCAAATTCACCACCCTTACCCGAGCATCTGCGTAGTCACCGACAACTACGCGGGCCAGATGGACCCCGGGTTGGATTTCCTTAGCCTCCGTCATCCAGGCTGGCGCTACGGTCGTTAAATTACCGTACATGGTCTTGACCGGTACATCCCGCTGGGACTTAGGGGAAACCAACACCTCCTCGGCGACGATCACGCGCCGGCACCAAATAGATCCATTACCCCTAACCAGGG
Organism: Aporrectodea caliginosa; assembly: GCA_020284085.1. NCBI lineage: Eukaryota > Metazoa > Annelida > Clitellata > Crassiclitellata > Lumbricidae > Aporrectodea > Aporrectodea caliginosa. Next base: position 1,077,012 of record JACEVL010000009.1, read on the forward strand.
AAATACGCCTGCGTCCCACAAATAAAGATCCCATACCAAAGCCTAAGCGGCAGCGATGTTCTCTCAGCCAGTCCATCCCTAACATGGGCTCAGAAATTTGATCAGAAACCAGAAAGGAAGTATGAATATAAAACCCGTTCGTAATCTTAATGGGCACCCGCACCTCACCCAGGACATTTATATCGGACCCATTAGCAGCCATCAAAACGCGATTGCAAGAGCGAAGTTCTAACCCGTCGACAGTAGATGAAGGCACCAGGCTGACTTCCGATCCAGTGTCGATCAGGCATAGCTGCGGTCGTCCGTTGATCTCACCGCGGATGTAGACTGCGTTGTTCGTAGCACGGTCCGGCATTCTTGGGCGCGTCGTATGGTTCATCACCACCTGGTCCGGTGGCATCGAAGCATCGGGCTCGGTCGTCGCGGTCTGGCGATTCTGGCGATTCTGGTATCGGCGATCTCGTCGGCAGTTACGGGCCATGTGACCGGCTCGTCCGCAGTTGAAGCAGGTCATCTCGCGTCGCTGATTCTCCGGAGGGCCTGGGCGGTCTCGCTCAGGTCGGATTTCATGACTCGGTTCGTCGGTCGTCGGAGGGCTTCGGCGAAGCACGCGGAATTGCTCGTCCATTCTTTTCTCCATTTCTTGCTGCCATTTCCGCTGCTCATCTCGCTGAGTGTTCAAGAAGCGGTCCATCTGAGCCTGAAGCTGGGCGCTCAGATCGGTCTCTTGCGTCCCTCGCACTCGGTTTGGCTGTCTGCGGCGATCATCGGCGTCGTTCGTCCGTTGATAGGCCTCCAGACGCAGTGCGGTCCGGTATGCCTCGTCCAGGTTCTTCGGTTCTCGCTCGCGTACTTTGAGCGAGAGCTCCCGGTCTCTCATCGCTTCCAGGAAGGCATCCTTCGCGATGATCTGCGTCGTCTCGTTGGAAGGTACCGGGTAGGCCAAGACCACCAGTCGTCGGATCTCATGCAGCAGGTCGCTCAGGTTTTCTTCCGGGCGTTGACGGCGGTAGTACAGCTGGGCGCGGAAGGTTTCTGCCTGGCCTTCCGTCCCGTATCTCTGCCGAAGGCGTTCGACCAATTCTTCGTAACTTACGCTCGGTTGAGCGCCGAAGTCCCAGAGAAGCTGTGTAGCGGCCTTCTCCAGCGAACATCGCAAGTAGTCGACCCGGTCCGCGGCCGTCCACTTGTTGTGCCTTGCGCAGACCTCGAACTGCACCAGGAATGACTCCAACGAGCCCGTCCCATCGAACTTTCCTGGTTTCATCGGCGTCGGGCGGCTTCGCAGCAAGTCACTGACATTTTCCAGCAGATTCGGCGTCGAAGTCCCCGGTGCGTTCGGTCTTTCAGTCTCTTCGCGGAAATTCGGTTTCAATTTCGTCTTTTCCGTCGTCGATTCGCCCGTCTTTCCTCGGAAGCTCGTTCTCTCCGGCTTCACGGTCATCTCTTCTTCCCTGTCTTCTCGGAAGCTCGAGCTCACCTGCCCTGGGTCATCGAAGCCGATACTTTCCAGCAAACGGCTCCCGTCCGGCGGCCCGTCCATCATCGCTCTCCTCGCGGCTGGCGTCGACGTCTCGGCAGGCGGTCGGATCAGACTTGGCATCGGGTAGGCTATCGTATCGTCGTCGTCTCCCGGAAACATCTTCGGTCGATTCAGCGTCGTCGGCGGCAGGAACTCTCCGACAAAACCCCACTGGCTCTGGTACCAATGTAGAGAAAACGGGGTGTGACCGCCTCTGTTTCTCTCAGGAGGCGAATGTAAGGCGCGTGTCGCTCAGGATGGGAGCGTTGGTAAGGCCTCCGTCGTCTATCGAAGGGCTTCAGCATCTGCCAGTCGACGAGCAATGTCACCCACCGAAGGAATCGAACACCGTAGTTCAATGACGATCTTTATTCACACCACTTCAGATCCACAACATACAAGCCTCTCAGACAGACAAACAGACAGACTAGCCTCCATTACACAAGAGCGCCCTCTATTTATACCCAGCAAGGAGAGGGGTAGGACACCAGACACCAAGCCTAGCAGGGATACCAAGGGCAGGGATACCATGGGCTAGGAGGGATACCAAGGGCAGGGATACCAAGGCCTAGCAGGAGACCAAGGGCAGGGATACCACGGGCTAAGACACCAAGGCCTGGGATACCACGGGCTAGGACACCACGGGCTAAGACACCAAGGCCTGGGATACCACGGGCTAGGATACCACGGGCTAGGACACCAAGGCCTAGGATACCACGGGCTAGGACACCACGGGCTAAGACACCAAGGCCTGGGATACCACGGGCTAGGATACCACGGGCTAGGACACCAAGGCCTAGGATACCACGGGCTAGGATACCACGGGCTAGGTCGGCGACCAAGCAGAAAATCACAGCCCAAGGGTGGTCCAATACAGGGAGGCCCAAAAACCCGGGGGTGGTCCCTGGCAAAAACGCCACGTAGCCTCAACCGAGCCGGCATCCCGGCGGTCAAGGAGCCGTCCGGCCTGACCAGATCGGATGGCAAGAGACCGGACGGGCAGACCCTAATACCGTGGAGTGGTGGACGGGCCTTATTATGGGATGCGACTGTGGTGGACACGGTGGCCGCCTCATACATCTCGGAGACAGCGGTCGCTGCTGGTGGGGCGGCAGAGATGGCCGCCACAAGGAAGCACGTGAGATACTCTGAGCTGGAGAAGAGATACACCTTCGTACCTGTCGCCGTAGAAACCTTCGGTCCCCTCAACAGCGAGGGCCTCGACTTCTTATCGGAGACCGGACGCCGACTGTCGAAAACTACTGGCGACATTCGCGAAACAAGCTTTCTCTTTCAAGGCCTTTCAGTGATGATTCAACGCTTCAACGCAGTGGCTTTCCAGGGCACCATGTCAAGGCTGCCGGGATCCGACGAGCGGCGAATCCTGAACAGATGATAGCTGATGTCTCGTACAACGTTCATAATAATAATAATAATAATAATAATAATAATAATAATAATAATAATAATAATAATAATAATAATAATAATAATAATTTTTGCAATCCTGAAGGATCATGTGTACCTCGGGGAAAAAATAATAATAATAATAATAATAATAGAGATTTCAGTGCCGTAGTTCGTAAGCAGTCGATGACTCGAAGCAACGATTCAGAAGCACTTTGAGGAGCAGGGATAAATCACTCAAGATGGGCCTGTGTGAAAAGTTCAGTTTTTAGATGTTTCTTGAAAACAGCGAGGGCTGTAGAATTTCTAATGTCCGTAGTTTAGGTTGGTAAATAAGCCCGATCAGCATTAGCAATGCGCATGCGCAGCCATTTCAGTTCTACTTCCGGGGTGAAGGTCACCGTTCACAAACAAACAGAATGCTGCCGTTAGCGACGTTGTTATGATCTAGATTTGACGCAAATATTTGATATTATTCGTTACTAGTTTATAGAAAATTTCTATATATATTATAGAGTTTATTATTATTTAACCGGTATCTCATGCGCAATTAAGTGCATGTGCGCGGTTGTTAATTGCGGGAGAGGAGATTATCAGCTGTGCCGCTGGAGAAAGACAACCTGCGAAGTCCAGAGTTGCAACAAGGGTGTTGCTAACGGTTTATGTCCAGCGCCATTTGAACTGTTTACATTCCTTCAAACCCAAAGGGATGTCCGTACGTCTGTCATGGACAAAATTGGTAAGATATTAACTATTCTTTCTTTGTTTTCACTTAACTGAATTCCTGTTGTCTAGCGGTATGCAAAGACGCATTTTATCTGTGGCCGCCCCACCCTGGCCAGATCTATCTATTGGTCAGTTTCACTGTATGCATCCTTCTAATTATTCTAATATTGATAGGTTCTAGCGTTGAAATAGTCACAGTATGTCTTAAAACTCTTTTTTCACTACTCTAACCTATACAGTATATCAACCAGATGCACACAAACATTGCCTACACTTTCCTTTCACAGACAGAATAAACCATTTTAATTTCTGCATGTATTTTTTTCTTATTTGCAAACGTACATATCTACATATCTATATGGATACTTTGTGTTCACCAAGAGGCTTAAGAATAAACTATTGAAATTATAGCCAGGGTCTATTACAACCAGAAGAAAATGTACTGGATCATCTGCAGTCATCATTACTACATATGCAACTATCTCAAGTTAATAGGAAAGCTGTTAATGGAAACATATCGACAGTTTTTACACATATCTTGATCTACAGTAATGATTATTTGCTGTGATATTGTTATTATTAGCAATTAAACATTGTTTCATTGATGACTTCAGCTATGCAGTGCAGGTTAAAATATGAAGACTTCCACTGAAACACAACATCTTCCACCAAAAAAGTCAAACTGGATGCGGAATCTGGTGCAGAGTTTGGCTGGAATATTTCAAGACAATCCAGGTTCCATGACACAAGATCCATCTGATGATGTCGATTCTATTGTCAGAGACATGATAGATTACACAGTTCTTAACAACTGTAACGTCACCTCAAATGAACCAATGTTTTCAGTATTTAGTAAAAACACTGCATTTTATGATGTTTAATCAGCATTATTTTGTGTTAAAGTAGCGACTTCACATAAATAATATTCTTGTGTATTAAGCTCTAGCCTCTAGTTTAATATGTTTAACAACACTGCAGTTTAAATTATATTTATTCATTCATTCCGAGAATTAATATATTCAAGGGGCTGTCCATCAATTATGTAAAAAATTATCTTGTAATTAAACTAGCCGTTAAATCTGGGAGGGTGAGTTCACTTGCTGTGCAGAAAGAGCTTTGATGATAAACCGCATTTTTAAACTGAGAATGATTTTGAACCAATTTGTCCACAGAATGTGTTGCCTTCAATGGCGCGGCAAAATGACAAAGAATTGAACAGTCGCCACGGCGCAGACTGTGCCTGTGTAGCTGCTGTCCGACAATGGTAGCGAGGCTTCCTTATAACCATGTCTTTTGCCACAAACAGGTTCTACGCTCTTGACAGATTGTGCCATCCAATGGCAATGGTTGACTGTTGATGTACATGGCTTCATTGTTGTCAGTCCCTGTTGCCAAGCAATAATCAAGCTTGAATAGCAGGGCTCCAACATGATTGCATGTCGATTCGGGTCTAAAATTTAAACCAACACAGCAAATTCATTTATATGCAAACTGTAGCAATGTAAAAACGGAAATGGTAAGCAAACATGAAAACACGCATCCAGACACGCCCAGCCCCTCCCCAATATGGATATGCACATCCATCTTTTCTTCTGTGAAGTTATATTCAAAATTCAAATACTCCCAACAATGTATTTTATTATATGAAAACTGTTAGCAATCATAACATGTCATAAAGATTTCATATGAAAGACTGCAGCATCCTAGGTTTTATTTAGATGCCACTTATAAAAGTGCTTTACAACAGAATGCACATATAAATGCCCTACGCTGCAAAACAGGAGCAATAGGCACTTTCACAGCACCAGTAGGCTATTCTCAAGAATCGCCCAAAGTTTGTGAGGTATTTCCCGAATCCGTTGTGATGGCATATATTCTGTCATCAAGATGAAGAGAGGGCTTTCATATGATATACTATTTGGAATGAATAAAATACCAACCTTTGTAATCATTGGCTAGTCTGGATAGCAGCGCTCGTTGGTCGTGATCGATATATTGACGTAGTTACAGAATGCCAGTTCGTAACTCGTGTGGACTCGGGCAGCTGTCCCTCGTGTAGATTGTTCGGATCCGGTAGCGTGTAAGTCAACCATTCGATTCAATCGTAAACATAACAGGGTCTTAAGCAGGGAAAAGGTAGATTTCTTGTCGACATCGACCAGTTCTACGCCGTCCACATATGCAGCAACAGCCGACAATTATTGCTGATATATCGCAAATGCAACAGCCACGAGTTTATGTTTAACTCGACAAGTATTCTTGTGGCTTCTGTATGTTCTAAATTTCTTCAAATCATCTACCTTCCAAGGCTTCGATCGATTAAAGTCATCCACTCCGAACGATTCGTCTAACCTAAACGCCATGCATAACTCTTGTTTATGAACGGCGACCTTGACCTTTCCCGTCATGCCTTGCGGGGAAAATTAATGCTGATCTGGCTTATTATTTGAATGTCTTCTATGCTGTACTTGACGTTGGTAAGTAAGTAGTCCTCCTATATATATATGTCCATGATAACTATCACCAATCCGGCTTTCATTTCATCGTGAATTTTTTTCATCAATCCAGCTTACATTTCGTTAAAAAAATTATCCAACTTCTATTTAATCAACAAAAAAATAATGGAACTTTTATTTAAGCAAAGATCTATTCTCATGGGTCCAGTCCAACTTCTATACTAATTAAGGCAACAATTATTTTCATCATTCCAGCTTCTATTTGCATCAAAAACTTAATTGGTTTCATCAATCCAGCTTCTATTTACGGTAAAAATTATTTCGATCAATCCGACTTCTATTTAAAGACAGAAATGGTTTCATCAATCCCACTTCGTGTTAGTGAAACAATTTTTTCCTTAATCCATTTTCCATTTTAATTTGATGATATAAAATAGGCTAATTTACCAACCTAAACTATTACCAAAGCTGGATTGATACAAATAATTGTTTGCCGAAATGGAAGTTGGATTGATGAAACTAGTTAGGCCTATTTGCTAAAAATAGAAGCTGGATTTATGTAGAAAGCGTGTAGTTTAGCATCGTAGGCTAAATGACTCGCCATTGCATGGCGAGTCAGTGCACGTTGGTCGAAGTTGGATTAAAGAATAGTAATTCTTGCTAAATAGAAGTGGGATTGATGAAAATAATTTTAGGTTAAATAGAAGTTGGATTTATTAAAACAATCTGGCTTAAATAGAAGCTGGATTCATGACCGTTATCATGAAATCATTGAAATAATTAAATACGCATGTTAATTAATTAATGTGTGATCTCTTGTAGGGCCTAATACATACGGCCGCTTCGAATATGGGTTTCATTATTCGGGACCCCTAAAGCGCAAGTTTACCGACTTTTGGACTTCCTTCGGACTACTCTTTTGAACAACCTCTTGCTCTGACTAGACGCAGCGCTCGTGGATAAGCTGGAGCTCTGCGCTTGGGTTTCAAGTGGCGCTTTAGAAGTTTGGAGATTACGATTACGGTCATTGGATATAGTGCAATTACTGAATTACATATTATTATTACTGCTACTTGGAAATCCTCTGTCGAAGAATTTATGGAACCCATCACTGCATGCATCTCTCATTTAAATTGCATAACATGTAAATGTACAGCGCAGTGCGTTTGTCAGGCGCTTATTAAAGAAAAGATATTATTATTATTATTATTATTTTTTTTTTGCCGGATATATTCGGCACTCAGAGGAATACGATTTATTTTCTCCGCCGGATAAATCCGGCAAGCAACGTATTATTATTATTATTATTATTATTATTATTATTATTATTATTATTATTATTATTATTATTTTTATATTATTATTATTATTATTATTATTATTATTAGTTATTATTATTATTATTACTATTATTATTATTATTATTATTATTATTATTATTATTATTATTATTATTATTATTATTATTATGACTCGGCTTTGTGTGGTGCTGAGATATTTCGGAGATTTGCATTCGGCCTACATTAATTCCGCCGACGGACTTATAAGCTTTCGCGCTAGGCTAAACTTCAAAAGTGTTCATTGTAGGCCTTATAAGGAGCTATATTGCCCCGCTGTGTAAAAATAAAAGTCCGTGGATAAGACATATCGGGGAAGCGAGTGAGGAGGAGGCAAAACTGGTGCCGTTTTGGCAATTTGCTTGAGTGGAATCCTGAAGGTGAATATATGAGTTCAATATAAAAAGTAAGTAAGTAAGACTATTCTTTATTTAACTACCAGCAAACGCACAGTAGCTTACAGAAGAAAGAAATGATACAAACATTTATGCAAAGTCATATAACATTCTCATAATAAAACTTTTTGCAAAGGCATCAATTCTAAGTAGGGTGAGATCATGCATGTGGCCTAACTGTGTCGCGTACGTATTGTATGGATTGTCCTTACGGGGAGGGAGGAGGTCGTGAAGGACGTGACAAGGGTGTAAGAGAATTTTACGGAAAAGATCGAGTAGAATCAGCTCTATAGAACAGTTTGGGTTATGTGAGTTATATAGATTAACAATATTGGTTAGCCTATATAATTATATATGAGTTCAATATGGGTTATATATAATTAAGAGGTCTTTGTTTATATCATTAGGCCTATGTGGGCTTCATGTAGTCATGCTGGCAGAGATTCACATTCACTACAAATTACTGGATAAAACCACAGTTCGAATAGCTACGCTTTATCTATTCTGAGATAAAACGTAAAACTAACAGTAACGAAACCAGTTTCAGTTTCAGAGGACGTAGAGAGTTAATTATGTAGCACTGTCTTCATTATGACGTCTTTAGTTTTACCATCTCTCTCTCTCTCTCTCTCTCTCTCTCTCTCTCTCTCTCTCTCTCTCTCTCTCTCTCTCTCTCTCTCTCTCTCTCTCTCTCTCTCTCTCTCTCTCTCTCTCTCTCTCTCTCTCTCTCTCTCTCTCTCTCTCTCTCTCTCTCTCTCTCTCTCTCTCTCTCTCTCTCTCTCTCTCTCTCTCTCTCTCTCTCTCTCTCTCTCTCTCTTCAACCGTCCTCGATACGAGGGTTGGTCGCATTGTAGACGATTCTTCTCCATCCTCTCCTGTCCTCGGTTTCTCGCAGCAACCTTTCCGTTGATAATTCCAACCATTCGCCCACATTGTCCATCCATCTCTTCCTTGGTTTTCCTCTTGCTCTTGCTCCCGGTAACGTTCCTTGCATAATTTCTTTCTCTAGACAATCACCTTGTTTCCTCATTATATGCCCAAAGTAAGACATCTTTCTTCTTTTGATTGATTCCAGTAAATTCCTTTCCACTCCCGCCGTCTCTAACACCCATTCATTTGTTTTTTCTCTATCCATGATATACCCAGTATTTTTCGTATGCATTTCATTTCAAATGCTTTTATTCTCTCCTCATCCCTCTTTTACAGAAGAAAGAAATAATGCAAACATTTATGCAAAGTCATATATTTTTACCATAGATATAATATTACATCTATGCTTTTACCCTCAGTAAATGGACACGAGGTTTTAAAGGCGAAGTACTGTTGTTCATCGCAGTAAAAGGCAAGTTAGTAAGTAAGTAAGTATATCCGTTGTTAAACCGACTGCTAACGTTAACCGCATCATTCTAGGGTGTAGAATCTTATAATGTAAAAGGCTGTGCAAGACATGGACAGGATCAGCCTGAATGACCTTAAAGAGACGGATATGGGCGCTCTCGCATAGCCTAGTTGTTCAAAGCTCAGAAGAAAGAATACACATAATCCAGATCATTAAATTTATATTTAGCGCCGCTATAGATCGGAGGCGTTCGATCCCAACCCGGCTGGGTCGATCAGGGTTTTCACTGGTAAAGATACGGAACTGGCGGAACTTGTCAAAAGAAGTGAATAAAGGTCGATACTGAGGCATCGATCGACTCCATAATCTGAAGTGCTATAAATGTACGATAACCTTAAGGCCATCACGCATTCAGCATTGGCCTTATGTTACAGCTTAATAATAAACATTAGTCCTACTGTCTGGCCATAATTATACAGAAATTGTGTCTGATTAGGTCAGACTTCATTCATTAATCTAGATTATTCTGTTCTAACCAATAACAGGGATGATTCACGTTACTTCGGACAGTATTGATATCTATAAATATTGCAATGCGTCCTAGCTTAATTCATCCGCAGTATCAACTGTGGGTTATCTTTCAAAAACTGCAACCCAGCCACCAGTAGGTGCAGACTTCTTGTTGTATCGTCAGTAATTCACGAGACAACAGGCGGTTATTGACGAAACTGGCATTAAAATGATTAAAAACGGTCTAATTGGCTATTTCCAACGCACGATATAGGAATCTCAATGAAAATAGAGGCTATAGCTAAGTTCATATCCTTCATACTGGCAAAATGTCGATAAGATTAGAATATACAGACATTTAATACTCACAGAAGTCTAGAATCTGCATGGATCGATGGGGAGGAACCTTTTCGGAATCGTTTATGAGGATGTCTTAATCTTACATGTCGTATAGGCGCATTTTGTCGGTAGATTATCTAAAGAAGAATATGATCCCATTTGTAAACTTCGATCGTTAAACTCCCCGATGAATCTGTTAGTAACTGTTGTACGCGGCCCGTTACACCAAAATTTCTCTGTTCTGACATCTTGGTAAATGTTTCCTTAATTAATAAATCTGTCTCTTCACTTTAGGCCTACATAATGCGATATATGATATGACTGACCTTCTGGATCACTTACCAGATTATGCTAAACGTACGGGAACTCCGCCACTGTTCTCTTTCTGACAGTGCCAGTCCCAAGCCTGGATAAAGGAGGAGGGCGACGCTAATGGTCCTTGTTACCACCATCGACGTATATATATTCGTTTAATTGAGAAAAACAATTTGACAAAAACGCAGAAATGCTAATAATTATGAGTGATAAAGAATAATTAAAGTTCATTCGAACATTTTAAAATAAACTAGTAAATATTTTTATATAATGATCTGGGAATAATTGAGAGTTGTCCTTGGGTGGGAGAGTATGGTTATGTGCTCTAGATCTTAATTGGTGAGAGGAGAGGGTCGGAGTGCCGAGATTGGAGGTAGGAGTTGGTGAAGTGCATGCTTGGGGTTGTGTAATATGGAGAAAAGGAGTTTCGCATCTGCTATAATTAGGCTATTGGCAAGTTCAGAGACTGTTGGAAAGGGTTGCTCTAGGTAACCTAGGCGTTTGGCTCTTTCTAGGAGTTTTTCCAGACGTTCTTTATCGGAAGCCAGGGTGAGACCCCACCAGGATGGGGAGGCATATAGAATTAAGTTTAGCAACGGTAGTGGCTTTGGTTACATTATGCATGGATGAGGAAGAAAGGCCATGGGTTTTGAGTTTTCTGATAGCATAAAAGAGGAGGAGCAAGTTGCTTTGAGGTGGTCTATATGGGCTGTGAGTTTGAGATTATCTTTATTATTATTATTATTATTATTATTATTATTATTATTATTATTATTATTATTATTATTATTATTATTATTATTATTATTATTATTATTATTATTATTATTATTATTATTATTATTATTATTATTATTATTAGACTGTCATTTATAACGCGCCTAAACAAAATTGGAATCTTGCACAAAAGCGCGTAACAGAAAAATCAATCATAGTAAATCTTAAACAGATAGGCTATGTTTAAGGTTAGTTTTGAAAATCGATAATGTTGAGTATTTGCGGATAAAGACAGGGAAGGAGTTTGTTCCATTCAGCGCAAATGTCCGGCTAGCGCAATTGCTTTTTCATCTTGAAGGATGACACCCAGTATCTTCAAAGTTTTAACTCTGGTAATATTAGGTAATGGAGGAGGGTCAAATTGGTGTCGAGGGCGGAAAATGATCATTTCTTTAGATTTAGAGCTATTTAAGGTAAGGTTATTGGCAGAAGCCCAGGTAGAGATTACATGCAATTCAAATGGAATAGTATGAGCTTGAGAGGATCCAGTAAGGAGGTAAGCGTCATCTGCAAATTTGAACATAATATTAAGAGGCTGAGCAGGGTGCAGCTCTGAACCAGTAATGGAGAATTTGGTAGGTCCTAAGACAGATCCTTGAACTATCCTAGCATTGATTGGGAGGAGAGATGAAGAGTGACCTTTGAACATAGTGAGGTGTGAGCGTTCAAGATGATATTCAACTAGCCAATAATAGATTTGGTCTGGGATATCAAGAGTGGAGATTTTGTCAAATAGGGCAGAGTGCTTAACTGAGTCAAATGTTTTGGAGAAGTCAAGGGAGATTATTTAGAATATATTCATTGGTTTTTAGGAGTGTGGCGTTTTTGCCAGGGACCATCCACGGTTTTTGGGACCACCCTCGGTTTTCTGGGCCTCCCCGTTTTTGGGACCACCCTCGGTTTTCTGGGCCTCCCCGTTTTTGGGACCACCCCACGGTTTTTGGGACCACCCTTAGTTTTTGGGACCACCCACGGTTTTTGGGCCTCCCTGTTTTGGACCACCCTGTGGGCTGTGATCTTCTGCCTTGGTCGCTGCTCTAGGCTTGGCTCCCGTAGCCCGTGGTTCTGGTAGCCCGTGGTTCCTAGCCCATGGTTCCTAGCCCTTGGTCTCCTAGCCCGTGGTTCTGGTAGGCCATGGTTCCTAGCCCGTGGTTCCTGCCCTTGGCTCCCGTAGCCCGTGGTTCTGGTAGGCCATGGTTCCTAGCCCGTGGTTCCTGCCCTTGGCTCCCGTAGCCCGTGGTTCTGGTAGGCCATGGTTCCTGCCCATGGTTCCTGCCCTTGGTTCTGCTAGGCCATGGTTCCTAGCCCGTGGTTCCTAGCCCGTGGTTCTGCTAGGCCTTGGTTCCTAGCCCATGGTTCCTGCCCGTGGTTCCTGATTGGCCGTGGTATTGGTGTCCTACCCCCTGCCCAGCTGGGTATAAATAGAGGGCGCTCTTGTGTAATAGATGCTGGTATGTTGTGGATCTGAAGTGGTGTGAATAAAGATCGTCATTGAACTACGGTGTTCGATTCCTTCGGTGGGTGACATTGCTCGTCGACTGGCAGATGCTGAAGCCCTTCGATAGACGACGGAGGCCTTACCAACGCTCCCATCCTGAGCGACTCGCGCCTTACACTCGCCTCCTGAGACGTAACCTCAGTTGTTGTCACAGGAGGATTTGTGTATGATGTATGATAGATATTATGGCTGCAGAGGTGGAACCAGTGGGTCTGAAAGCAAATTGATCTGAAACCATGGATTCAAGAGGGGCTTGAATAAGGGTAGGATATATAAATCTCTGAACTATTTGCTTTTCGACTATTCTGGAGAGAACAGGGAGGATGGAAATTGGGCGGAAGTCAGCATTTTGAGAGGGGAGTTGGTTTTAGCTTTTGGCCGGATGATGGCTATTTTCCATTGGGGAGGGATGAAATGGGATAGGAATGAGAGATTGATAAGGTGAGAGAGAGGTAATGAAAAGAATGGGGCGGTGAGTCTAAGAAACCAAGCAGGTAGGTTGTCATATCCAGTGGCAGTAGGATGCAAATGGTCGAGAAGATAGAATAGTTGGTATTCTTCAATGAAGGGGTATTTGGTAGGGGCTGTGAGTCGGAAATTGGGAGGGGAGTAGTTTTGGTCGGTGGAGATAGTGGAGTAATGGAGGTTAAGGTCGTCTGCAATGATGTGTGTACACTCTAAAAATAACTACGTTACAGGTAACGTATTAGACAACGTACTCTACGCTATATATGAACTGAGTAATACTTCGTTACTTTAACGAAGTGATATCTGTAACGTAGTTCACTACGTTAAAATATTCAACGAAGAACTACGTTAAATCAACGTGGAACGATGTTATCTTCCAACGTAGAACTATGTTATCATCCAACGTAGAACTATGTTATCTTTCAACGTAGAACTATGTTATCTTCCAACGTAGAACTATGTTATCTTCCAACGTAGAACTATGTTATCTTGCAACGTATGACTATGTTATCTTGCAACGTATAACTATGTTCTCTTGCAACGTAGAACTATGTTATCTTCCAACGTATAACTATGTTATCTTGCAACGTAGAACTATGTTATCATCCAACATAGAACTATGTTATCTTCCAACGTAGAACTGTGTTATCTTCCAACGTATAACTATGTTATCTTCCAACGTATAACTATGTTATCTTCCAACGTGGAACTATGTTATCTTCCAACGTAGAAGTTACTATGTTATCATCCATAGTTTAATAAGAATTTAACAAACTCAAACACAATGTTATAATTTTGGAATCATTTTTATTTTGGTGATGGGTACGAATAAATGTAACCTTTTCCTCGGTCATTTAAAGCATACAAATAAATCGCATAACAATTTAAAAATCACAAACACAATGCAATTATTTTGGCATTGCTTTAAAACATATGTGGGGCGCGGTGGTGTGGAGGTATGTTCGGTGCCTTGCAGCCGGAAGGTTGCGGGTTCGAATCCACCTCAAGTCCAGCCGCATAGGGACCCTGGGCAAGTCCTTCACTCGCAATTGCTCATGCGCTTCGGCGTGAAACTCCGATTCAGTGTCCGCATTGTTTTAAAACATATTTATCACCATCAGTTCCTGACGGACGCCAGCCAATTGACGGCGATGGGTACGAATAAAAAATGTTCAGTTAAAGCATACAACTGAATAGCATAAGAATTCAAAAACCACATACACAATGTAATTATTTTGGCATTGTTTTAAAACATATTTATCACAATCAGTTCCTGACGCCAGCCAATTGACGGCGATGGGTACGAATAAAAAATGTTCAGTTAAAGCATACAACTGAATAGCATAAGAATTCAAAAACCACATACACAATGTAATTATTTTGGCATAGTTTTAAAACATATTTATCACAATCAGTTCCTGACGCCAGCCAATTGACGGCGATGGGTACGAATAAAAAATGTTCAGTTAAAGCATACAACTGAATAGCATAAGAATTCAAAAACCACATACACAATGTAATTATTTTGGCAGTTTTAAAACATATTTATCACCATCAGTTCCTGACGCCAGCCAATTGACGGCGATGGGTACGAATAAAAAATGTTCAGTTAAAGCATACAACTGAATAGCATAAGAATTCAAAAACCACATACACAATGTAATTATTTTGGCAGTTTTAAAACATATTTATCACCATCAGTTCCTGACGCCAGCCAATTGACGGCGATGGGTACGAATAAAAAATGTTCAGTTAAAGCATACAACTGAATAGCATAAGAATTCAAAAACCACATACACAATGTAATTATTTTGGCATAGTTTTAAAACATATTTATCACCATCAGTTCCTGACGCCAGCCAATTGACGGCGATGGGTACGAATAAAAAATGTTCAGTTAAAGCATACAACTGAATAGCATAAGAATTCAAAAACCACATACACAATGTAATTATTTTGGCATTGTTTTAAAACATATTTATCACAATCAGTTCCTGACGCCAGCCAATTGACGGCGATGGGTACGAATAAAAAATGTTCAGTTAAAGCATACAACTGAATAGCATAAGAATTCAAAAACCACATACACAATGTAATTATTTTGGCATTGTTTTAAAACATATTTATCACAATCAGTTCCTGACGCCAGCCAATTGACGGCGATGGGTACGAATAAAAAAATGTTCTCCATTGTCCTCAGCCAGTTAAAGCATAAAACTGAATTGCATAAGAATTCAAAAACCACATACACAATGTAATTATTTTGGCATTGTTTAAAACATATTTATCACCATCAGTTCCTGACGCCAGCCAATTGACGGCGATGGGTACGAATAAAAAACGTTCTCCATTGTCCTCAGCCAGTTAAAGCATACAACTGAATTGCATAAGAATTTAAAAACCACTAACACAATGCAATTATTTTGGCATTGTTTTAAAACATATCACCATCAGTTCCTGACGCCAGCCAATTGACAGCGACGGGTACGAATAAATAAATGTTCTCCATTGTCCTCAGCCAGTTAAAGCATACAATTAAATTGCATAAGAATTGAAAAACCACAAACACAATGCAATTATTTTGGCATTGTTTTAAAACATATCACCATCAGTTCCTGATATACATTGACTGTTCCAAAAATATACATTTATATTAATATACATATATGGACATGTATGCATCTACATTACATGCATATGAAACTACATGTATGTACACAAGTGCTTTATGTATTGATTTTTCATTAATTCATTCATTACGAGAATTTGTATAGCGCCTCTTCAAGGAAACTACTCAGAGGCTCTGACAACCCCAGTGAGGCCAAATAAGACCATATTAAGATGAGAGAGGAATTCCTGAGAAATGGTTTTATAAAGCATGAGAATTGAAGTCACATTATTTTAGGAATTCATGAATAATCAATATTACGCAAAACACAACATAAATATATGTATATATATTTCAATATCCGCTTTTAAGAACAAGCATTATTTATACATATCTATGCCATATCGGCATAATTATTGTTTATATAAGGCAGAATATAAAATCCAACAGCATTTTTATTATAAAATTACATAGAATTACTTAAAACTAATTACATATTATTAGATATGTTTATGTCCAAGATGAATTTAAATTCGCCAGGCGTTTAAAATCACACATTAAATATAAAAACAAATGGAAAATCACCAAGTGTAACAAAAAGCCATCAGTTTCAATAATACTATCGCAGCTGACATATATGGCGAGACGCTGCTAAGTTCAAGAACTGTTCTTAAATTTTCTTACTGTCTTTAAATTTTTCAAACTTTGTAGGCCTACTCCAGAAACTCTAAAAATTCAAACAACTATCTGGATACGCCATATTGATAGTCTAGAACAGATCAAGGCCCTTCAATGACTGTTGAATTAAAATCATTAAGTCTTTAGAGAGCTGTTGATCAAACTCGCAAACTAGAAATTTCTGAAGCGCTACTGTGAAACTAGGTGAAGGACACCGGCTTATTCACGAGGATGAGAAAGCGTGGAAGACAGAGGATCGGATGGATTAGGTGAGGAACTCTTGAAGAGGTGATACGTAATTTGGAGTTGAAAGCCTGTGAGATGATTAGGAGAGGAACTTGAGTCAGACCATGGTGTGTGAGTGGCGGCATTGTTGAAGGAACTGAAAGTCTTTCTATCGAGCGATGAACCGATCTATAAAATTTAAAAGCAAAACAAATTTATTGAGCAGTGTTAAATTACGGGTCGCACGTTATGTACACTCTTGGATTTTCATAAAAATCTAAAGTTATTAACAAATAATAGTCAGGTATTTTTCAGCCATCCATTTTCAGTGAGGAGTAGGCAATTCAATTCAACTCAATTCAACACTTTTTTATTGACACCAAGTACAAACACGAAAACAAATCTAGCAGTACATAATCACTTCAGTTCAATTATCAATAATATTATAATATACAGCAATGTTGTCTACCATGAAACAATCGGTTTCCTAGTGTCAAAGGGTTATCCCTAAAGGAGCACTAATGCTCCGCTGCCAGGAGCCCCATTTTCCTTAATTTTCTAAGTATAGGTAGAACAGATGATCAGTAGCAGCCATAGTGTCTTCAGTGGTTTTCTACATCCATTATAGTTTATTTATTCCCGTTCAATAAGATACTGTTTAAGTTTCATTTTAAATATTGCTAAAGTTGTCACATTAGTCAAAGGAATCGGCAGCGAATTCCATACACAGGGTCCATGATAAGAAATTGAAAATTGTCGGGTTTTAGTCCGTGCATAAACTTTATGGTACTTATTATAGGATCTGGTGTAGTAGCAATGTACATCTGAGTTCAATTGGAAGTTATTAGCAAACCTTTCTGGCAATAGCCTATGTTTAAGTCTATACATAAACATCCCAGTCTGCATGTTATTTATGTTTAGCAACGACATTATTCTGAGTTTCTGAAAGTATGTGTGAGTGCTTTGATTGTATTTAAGACCACAAATAATGCGTACAATACGCTTCTGTAATATTGTAAGTCTTGTCAGGCGTGAGTGGTAGTTTGAAGCCCATACAATATTGCAATAGGAGAGGTAAGGAAGAATGAGAGTGTTGTACAAGTTCATCAGGATAGGTCTCTGTAATACATGTCGAATCCAAGAAATGATGCCTATGTTTTTGGCCACTTTTTTGCTATTATTGAGACATGATCATTAAACGTTAAATGCTCATCAACATATACACCCAAAAATTTTGTAGTAGTGACCTGAGTAATTTCTTTGTTAGTAATTTTTATACTAGAATCAAGGACAGGGATAATTTTCTTCTTAGATCTAAATATAATATAATTAGTCTTGGATAAATATAAGGATAATTTATTGGCTTTAAACCATTCAGATAGGCTTTCTAATTCATTACCTGCCATGGTGTACAAGGTTTCAAGAGATTTATCTGACAAAAATGCATTGGTGTCATCTGCAAAGATTATGAAATGAAAACTTGATGAGGAATTTGAAATATCATTTCTATATATCAGGAATAGCAATGGACCTAGTATAGACCCTTGTGGCACTCCACACCTTACATTTAATTGTTCTGAGAGGTGGTTATCAAATGAGACATATTGCTTTCTGTTTTGAAGATAGTCAGAGAACCAAGCAAGTCCTATCCCTCTGACACCATAGTGCTCAAGTTTTTTTATGAGAATTTTATGGTCGACAGTGTCGAAGGCTTTGGATAAGTCCAAAAATATCCCGATCGAAAACAAGTTATTGTCAATGGCCTCTGTAATTTTTGAGTGCATTTCTAATAGAGCCATGAAAGTGGAGTGGCCAGTTCGAAAACCATATTGACTATTAGTTAGTGTACTTTTTGATGCTAAGTAATTTGTTAACCTCAGATGCATTATTTTTTCAAAATATTTAGAGAAATAGGGTAGTATTGACACAGGTCTATAGTTATTAAATTTGTTTGTCTCTCCTGCCTTAAAAATGGGTATCACCTTTGCAATTTTTAGCTTATTTGGAACACTCCCAGCTAAAATGGAGCAATTAATCATTTGTGCAAGGGGTATCGATATTTCCTTAATGGTAAACTTTGCTACCTGTGGATCAATTCCGTCTTCACCACAAGAATGAGTGTCTTTGATTGATGCAGCAAGCGAAATTACCTCCATCGGTGTAGTTAATTCTATGCCCATTGAGTTAGGGGAAGATTCCTTGAGAAAGTCCTTGTAATTAGACTTACTATTCCCAATTTGCGTGGCTAGCTGTGGTCCTATTTCAGTGAAATATTCATTAAAGCTTGTTGCAATTAGTTTTTTATCCTTAATTTCAAGACCATCTATTACAAAGGAGTCAGGGTTGTGGAAGGTTTCATTTTTGTTTATTAGATTTTTTATTACTGTCCAGGTTTTCCTTAGATTATTTTCACATGCTAGAAATTTATTTGTGTAATAAAATCTTTCAGCTGCCCTCCTTATTTGTTTGAATTTGTTTCTATATACAGCAAATTTAGCCTTGTTAGCAGGTGTAGGATTTTTTAGATATTTCAGGTAAAGCTTGGATTTCTTGTGACATGACTTGAGCAGGGCAGGAGTCATCCATGGTTGTTTGCAATTTCTACCCCTCCTTCCATCTCGGTGTGTAATAGGAAATGCTAGGTCATATAAGCTCTTATACCTGTCTAGAAACAAGTTGTATGCTAAGGAGGGATCATTTGCATCACAAGCTCTGGTGACTGGTGCCCAATTAACCGATCCCAAATCTTTTCTGAACTTGCATTTAGCTTGTTCGGTTATCAACCTGTATGCAGAGTTATTAGAGTCTTCATGCTTTAGGGTCTCTAGGTTACTTACTATGAGGATGGGCAGATGGTCCGATATGTCTTCTATTATTATTCCAGACTCTATTGCCACATTAATGGCATTGGTATATATGTTGTCAATAAGAGTTGCAGTGTCAGGAGTAATCCGAGTTGGTCTCAGTATGGTTGGCAGAAGGTGGTATGAGGTTAAGGTATTATAGAATATGCGGGTGGGTAAATGTGAATCCATTTTCAGCAGGTCCAAGTTATAGTCTCCAGCCAAGAACAAGTTCTCATCCTTACAGTGCATCAAAAGTTCATCAAATTCCTGGCAGAACATTTCAAGACTTGTCCCAGGGGACGATATATTACTCCAATGGAAGCTGTCCTACCCCTGTTCAGTTTTATCCTTACCATCATACTCTCAAATGAATTCAATTTTGAAAATATCCTGTCATTTTTTATTATTTCATATTCCAATGGATTTTAATAAAAATTCCTACTCCTCCACCTCTACCAGTTTCTCTACATTTGCTTACAAAGTGGTAACCCTGAATGCTCACACCCTCTGCCTCCTCTTTGCTCAACCATGTTTCAGTTACCGCTAACACATTTACATTACATTGTGTTATAAGGGACTGTATCTCAGTTATCTTATTTGCCAAGGAAAGACAGATCTATCCTAGAGTGGAGTATGAAATATATAAATAAAACTACGAAATATCACTAAGGGAATAAGTTAAAGCACTTAGGCGAAGAGCAGATCCTTATGCAAATCTCAGAGTCAGCCATGGGTAAGAAGTGTTAGCAACTTCATTTTTCTTAGCATCGGCATATCAGGGCAGGAGTCCAGTCCTTCCCTTGTTATCTAGATCTAACCACCGCAGTGCACAGTCAGTGTACTCATTATACCTGAGTTTGCTGTAAAGCAAGAAAAGGTACACTAGTACTTATAAATTTTCTCATCTTCTTCTTCTTCTTTTTTTCTCTTCCGTCAGGCCAAGGCCAATGATGAGTCTCCAGAGTTCTCTATCCTTGATTTTTTCCTTTGCTTCTTCAATAAATTTTCTGCAAGCCATTAAAAGAAAACATCTTCCAAAGTTCCATCAACCATGATTTGATGTAATGAACAAAATTGTTTCACTTACAAGACTATTCGACAAGGGCTTGGCAGGGCCTTGGCTCCTAGAATCTAGTTCTTGGTGGACGGTCTTAACAGCAGGCTTTCAAGTCTACAATTAAGAATATAAGTCAACATAATTAAACCAGTCACATGCACGAAACTCTATTCATATTGACGAGGACCTGTCTATATAAAACAGCAGACATTAATAAGTAATAAAAAATTAAGTTAGCCAGGCAGGCATGTGCTTGTAAGTGTTAGCGACTGCATTACTCTTAGCCTCAGCATATAAGGATAAAGGACAGGTGGTCAATTATCACCTTCTTTGTGTGATCTTCTCATCAGCACTTTCAGTATACTCATCATAACTGAGTTTGGTAGGAGCGCAGGTGCAGCGGAAATATCAAAACAGTTGTTTAGTTGGGAGGCTTACTTGTAAATTGGAACAAATGCGCACATAAGCTGGGCGTGGTTTCTGATTCCAACATGTCATTTTCTAACCATGTTCGGGCATTATGCAGATCAGTTTATGTCACAAAAGGGATATCCAGAGAATCAGGTCTCTTTGTCGTCAAATGAGAAAATGACGTGAGGAGCCAATCTCATCCTCATCCCGCAGCAAGTCTTCCCCATCCCCGCCCCATCATGTTTTTCCACATCCCCGCAAGTTTTCTCCACATCCCGTGACCAACCCTCAGAAGCTCATCACATTTACCGCAAGAAGTTTTCACCAGTTAACATTTAAATAAAAAACTACTTAAGCTTACAAAGCTATTTGAATTG
Organism: Aporrectodea caliginosa; assembly: GCA_020284085.1. Classification (NCBI taxonomy): domain Eukaryota; kingdom Metazoa; phylum Annelida; class Clitellata; order Crassiclitellata; family Lumbricidae; genus Aporrectodea; species Aporrectodea caliginosa. The sequence continues at coordinate 1,098,303 of JACEVL010000009.1, forward strand.
CTGATCGAGCGAATAGGTAGGAAATACATATGAGCTAAACTTTTGTTTAACTAACATTGGCCATTGAATTATTAACCTACTTAATATACCTGATTTCTAAGCCATTCATCTTCTTTAATAAAAAAGGCATTATCAGAAGCGTGTATTTAGTTAGTAGGCCTACTGTAGTCTTTCGTTAAAATCACAAATGTTTCTGAAAATGTGTTGCTCAGTTTTATTGCTCACGTGGAAATTAGGCTGCTCAAACAACCGCCAGTGTTGACAATGCTGCAGACTCTACGTCTTCAAGCCGCTGCACTGATAACAGCTTGAGGCCGTCAGTTTATCTCTCCAAAGTAAATTTGTGAAGTTTCTCAATCATGATGTTGCTCAGCTTACCCATTTGAACAATTGTCTGTCCAAGTGATTGAAGTGTGCAACTTAAAATTCCTCCTTGTATAAGTTGAACTACCTACCAATACAGAGACTGCAGTCATCGACTCTTCGAGGACATGCCATCAATGCCCATCATCGGATCCATTTCTTCCACAGCTGCAGTGAAGGTTAAGCCGTTGATAGGACATGGTCCAGAACGTTTAAGCTTTCTGGACCAAGTAAATTTTTGGCCGCCCTCCGAATGGAAGAACAATCAAACACTCATCTTACAAATGAGAATGTCAAAACTAATAGACACACACAATTATGGCGAGGGGCTTAGGGCAAAGTAGCGCTTAAGTCAGTTTGAATTAATACATGAAGATTATTACTATTATTAATAATTATTTTTATTATTATTTTATTATTATTATTATTAAATAATAATATTATTTTTTTAATGTTTTATTTATTTATTTTTTAAAGGCCCTACTCATCTATCTCTTGGCCGGCGAAAGTGTCCCAAATAATAATATTATTATTATTAAATAATAACAATGGTAGTAATAATTTATTATTATTATTATTATTTTCCCCAGGCAGTTCTAATCCCTCAGAAGGCAAACAATTGTCTGGAGACAGTAAATAACATCTGGAACGGCTATTATTACTAGGTAGAAATAATCCCTCAGGCTCTTAGAAACTTTCCTAGGGTGTGCCATCAATCTTGAGTTCGTGGTCGTCGTCCTCTGGTGCATTGTGTGAAAGCGCCCCTATTATATTATATCATCATTAATATTTTTATTATAACTATTATTTTTATTTTTATTATTATTATTATTATTATTATTTCCCAGGAAATTCTAATCCCACAGGAGGCAACAAATTGTTTGGAGACAGCTAATAAAATCCGGAACGGCTATTATCATTATTATTCTATTATTATTATTATTATTATTATTATTAATACTATTAATCTTATTATATATTACTCCTATTATTATTCCTATTATTATTTTTCTTATTACTCTTATTATTATTAATATTTTATTACTATCATTATTATTATAATCCTTATTATTATTATTATTATTATTATTATTATTATTATTATTATTATTATTATTATTATTATTATTATTATTATTATTATTATTATTATTATTATTATTATTATTATTATTATTATTAACGCTCATCGTTACAAGTTCAATTTAATCAAATCCGCAGAACTGATTAATGTTTACATTAAAGGTTGCTAAAAGTCAGTAAGGTATCCTAAAAGATGTCGGACGATGGCTCCCAATTGTCGCAGCTAACATTAAGCATAGTCGTGGTTGACTGAAAAGTATAATTTTACATTACATCGAGTAAGGTATCTCAGAGTAAACATCAGACATGTTGGTTGACATTCATCAATATTATCGTATGAAAGTAATCAGTTCAAAAATTAAAAACCCCATTACCTATCTACTTACAAACTCGTACATTAAAGTACTATTTTAACCTGAACTTATCTGGCTGTTGAAGTACAAGCCTACTTTTCGTCGGCGATTAAATTCACAGTGAAAAATTCATATTACCTCCGTAGCCTGATGATTATACCTCGTTGATTTCAGTCTTGAGCCGATCGTTGTCAGCCATTTTCTCGACGTGCAGGAGAAGACAATTCGAGCGACTCGTAGAAACCAAAGCGTAGCCGACCCACATGTTAGCATCGACCGGATGAGCCTTTACTGTCGTAACTAATCCTACTTATTCATATTACAAATCGTCGCTTTGACTAGATGACCAAGTTTAACCATACAAGACTCATATCGAATGATATTATCAGATATAACCTGTATTCGTGGTGTCCTAAATGACTGTGCAGAGGCCGTATATCGTTATGAGTCGTGACCTGGTTTCGTTCTTTTGAATTTTTCCCTCCACGTTCGGCCCTGAAACGATCTCATTGGCTGGGGTTACACGGCCGCTGGTAATCAGTAGGCTAACATTTATTGTCGATCACGTGGTTGGCCAATTTCTCGCAGCGTGTTTTCATATTTAGAGTCCTTACAGTTTATATTATAGCGCCTTTTTATTATTACCCTAACGCCACCTGTAATTATCTAGCTTGTCTTAAATCCCTAAGTAAAATCAATTAAGATGGACAAAGCATTTGATACCTCTAACTCCGCTACAGTATGGTTGAATAGAATAGATGGTTGGACCGAATTAGTGATAGTATCTACCTTATTTGGATGGATCCATCGATGGATGGATGGATGGATGGATCTGTGTATGGATGCGTGGAAGGGTGATGTGTGGATGTATCTGTGGGTAGATGTGTAGAGGCATGGATGTGTGGATGAATGGATGGATGGATCTGAGGATTGATGCATGTATGGATGAATGGGTGGATCTGTGGATGCAATCAATGGCTCTGTAGACAGATGGATCTGTGAATGGGTGAATCGGTGTATGGATATGTGGATTGATGGATGATGTGTGCATGGATGTGTGGTTGGAATGGAACTGTGGAAGGATTTGTGCATGGATCGTTCTGTGCAGATGAATGTGTAAATGGGTGGATGGGTTGATCAGTGGATGAATGGAGGGATGGATGGATGGCTGAATGGATGAATGAATGGATGGGTTAATCATTGGATGGATGGTTGGGTCGATGGATGAATGGATGGGTTGATCAGTGAATGAATGGATGGATGAATGGATGTCTGGGTTGATCAGTGGATGGATTGATGAATGTATGAATGGGTGGAAGGATGGATGGATGGATTGATCAGTGAATGAATGGAGGGAGGGAGGGATGGTTGGATGGATGGTTGGGTCAATGGATGAATGGATGGGTTGATCAGTGAATGAATGGATGGATGAATGCATGAATGGGTTATCGTTGGATGGATGGTTGGAAGGCTGGAATGGATGAATGGATGAATGAATGGATGCATGGGTTGATCAGTGAATGAAAGGAGGAATGGATGGATGGATGGATGGTTGGGATGAATGGATAGATGGGTTCATCAGTGGATGGATTGATGAATGAATGAATTGATGAATGGATGGGTCGGTTGATCAGTGAATGACTGGATGGTTGTAGGTATGAATGGTTGAGAATGGATGAGAATGGATGGATCGATGGATCGATGGATGGATGGATGGATGGGTGGATGGATGGATGGATGGATGGATGGATGGATGGATGGATGGATGGATGGATGGATGGATGGATGGATGGATGGATGGATGGATGGATGGATGGATGGATGAGAATGGATGGATGGATGGATGGATGGATGGATGGATGGATAAATAAAATGGATGGATATGAGTGTGATTGTAATTACTACAATTTACGATTGAGACGGTTTGACCTCATAGATATGTACATTCACACAAACAAGCACGCAGGCATAGATACATGTATACAAGCACACATATACACAGACCTACATACTTACATGCATGCATAAAAACATACACTCATACATACACACATACATACATACATACATACATACATGAATACATACTTACACACATGGATGCATACATCACACACATACATGTATACATATATGCATAAATACGTACATACATAGCACTCATACATAGACACACATACATACATACATACTTGCGCACGAACCCATGCGTGATCATAATATGTTTGTGTGAGTGTGTGTTTGTATGTATGTATATATGTGTACGTATGTATGTATGTATGTATGTATGTATGTATGTATGTATAAATACTTCAACATGTGGGAGTGTGCATTGAAGAAGTCTTGGTGTGCATGGGCCGACTGAGGACTGTGTGTATACAGGCCAGCGGCTTAGATTCGAATGACCCTGCCTGCTGACCTTTTGCCGAACAAAGTCCAAGACGCATACTGAAGGCGTTCGGTCGGACGGTCATCTACAGCTCTGTAGGTGCACTTACTGCCTTGGCCCAACACGGGCGTTTGATGCTGTGGGCCCGTCTACTTGGAATGCCCTTCCCCCTCACTAAGGGTTAAACTAGTGACGGTTCTCCGCATCAGTTTCGCGCTCTTTAAAGGCGTTTCTTTTGTCCCGGGGTTTCCGCGGTTAAAGCGCCTGAATAGTTATTCTTCGAGAGGCGCTATATGAATCCATAGATACGATAATGCAGATCCAATCCCATTCGATAACACTCACCATAGGTAGATGTACGGTTGACTGGATGCATGGATAGATAGATGGACATATGGATAGATAGGTAGATAGATTGATAGATAGATAAATAGATGATGGATAGATGGATGGTTGGATGACTAGATGGATGGATGGATGACTGGATGGTCCAGGATGGATGGATGGATGGATGGATGGATGGATGGATGGATGGATGGATGGATGGATGGATGGATGGATGGATGACTGGATGGATGAATGACTTGATGGATGAATGACTTGATGACTGGATAACTGGATGGATGGATGAATAGATGGATGGATGGATTTATGCATGGATGGATGGATTTATAGATGGATGGATGGGTGGGTGTGTGGGTGGATGGACGGATGGATGGATTTATGGATGGATGGATGGATGGATGGATGGATGGATGGATGGATGGATGGATGGATGGATGGATGGATGGATGGATGGATGGATGGATGGATGGATGGATGAAGTTAGCATATTTTCGGAATGCGTCGTATAGTACTGTTTTCCGTCAAATTCAACAGATTACTACGTTAGACTATCGTAACGTATAGTTAATACGTTAAGAGATAACGTACCCTTTCAGAAGGCAGCATAGTCTATACGTAAAATAAAACGTTTTATTACGTTAAATCATATTGACGAATATTAATACGTTATGTCTTAGCGTAGTAGTTTTTGGAGTGTAGAGTAGTTGCTTTCAGGATCTTTGTTAGTAAGGGAGGTTAGTATTTTTGAGGTTACCACACAGTGGTCGTTAAACAGTAAACAAGCAAGCAAGTACGGCGCGCCATCGATCAATTCTTGTCTTGTGCATTGGACATTGACGCCTTGAGATCTTGGCTCGTATTAAACTTAAGTCCTTATTATAACTACTCATCTGCTGATCCTCTTCTGGCTTAGCCCCATACCTCTGTGATCCATCGTGATCTCATCCGACTATCATCTTGGTTGGCATTTCCCACCTCCATTTCACAATTACTCAATGTGGTTAGCCTAATCTCTCAATGGATGTCGTCCAACCTCCGCTGCTGATCAACAGAAGTGATTATTTTAGGCATTTACATTTTGCACGTAGTCAAGGCATATTGTGTGCACTGAGCACTGTCACAGAATAGATCTAAAATGCTTTATCTATTCTGTGGCACTATGCATAATATATATCTATAATTGTAATCAAATGTAAAAAAATATGTTCTATATTTTTTATTCCACAACTTACCTCTTCCAGTCTGTTTATGGCTCTTAATGATTTGCACTTCTGAACTTTTTAAGGAGGGCATTATCAAATTAGAGTTTTAGGCCCTATATTGTATTAATGTACATATTATTATTATCACATGGACTTACGAGTTACGTCAGCAACATATATATATATAAGGCCTACAAATTGTTGCTCAGTCTATAGCCTAGGGGATAGTGCCACAAGACGCACCCCCTTTTCGTTTCTAGCTAGCGTCATTATTTATATCATTATGAAAATACAAAATATGCACTAAGACTAAGTATGATTTTTTATTGTTCAAAGCATATATATGCACTGTCAAATAAAACAAATATTGTGCTGCAACAGCTTAATGCTTCAATTTATCTGATGTCAAGGATGGTGCCTCTTGGGAACAGGGTGACCTCAAGAAGCACCCCCTGGGTGCGTCTTGGGAACAATACGGTTTAATGCTGTACCAGCATGCCAAACACCATTTGAGCCCTATTGTCCAATATGGGCAAAAACATGTAGACATAAGCTTACAGTACTAAAACATTTGTTTTGGCATTGATACGATAAGTTTAAGGCAGCAGTTCGGGCCTAAGCAAAATTGCACGTCAGTCAAACGTCGAGCTCAGAGTAAACTCTAGATCTACCCAGAGCAACCGAGCTGAAGCACATGTCCCTTAAAAATGTCTCTGTTAAGTTCTTCTCGGAATTCCAAAGTCTTACTTTACAAGACTAGTGGTAAGACTGCCCATCCTTGAGGGCCGCTAATGCATGCTTGAGTATTCCCTTTCCATACGATCCTCTGCTTGTCTTTTGCTTATAATCCTTTCCGATGATTTGAAAATCAATAAAACCAATCAAATAAAAGTCATCTCAGACTATAGAGATTGGTAATTACCCAGCTGATACTATTTCATCTGAACATGATCCTGTTAATTGCCGATATTCCATACTTGCGTACCCAAAACGCACCCGGTGCGTTTTGGGTATACGGGACATGGCGCGTCTTGGGCTCCGACGGGTCTCCCCTCTAAAGACAATATATTTTGGTTCACCTTAGATATTACTAAAATATACTCTACCAAATTTTGCAGTTGATAAAGAGGTTGAGAAAAACAAGGAAAGATTATTTCCAAACTGCTCATTAATATTCTGGAAAAGCCTTGTTAAATTATCACAGGCAAAAGTTCAAACATGCCGAAAACTTACTTTTGATTCAGAAACCGCTTTCTTCTCCGAACAAAGGGCACCGATTAATGATAACATATGGACATATGATCTATTTATTATGTAAGTAGGTTGCTGCGTTCCTGTTTCAGCCAGTCTGGATATTATATGGTAGGTGCGTCTTGGGCATAGGGTGCGTCTTGTGGTACTTTCCCCTAACCATTGCACGTCTGATGTAGGCTAGGATATAATTATGCCTCCAGCCTCGTGGGGTTACACAAAAGCGAGAATGAATCGAGATTCGAGCAGCTGATCAGACGTAAGAAGCGCATAGGATTTCTATACCCGCAAACAAAGTCCGCATCTGACCTATAGCACTAGAGGCAGACAGACGTTTGCTCGGTGCCATTTTCTCCAACCAACATCATATATTATAGGCCTATAATGTTCTGTATCCGCTGTTTCCTCCGATCCGTCCTATTGCTTCGAACCCGGGTTTTCACTCCCTAATAAAGATGACTGTAATTCATATCCAGAGTAGGCCTACTATATCAAAATATAATATTGATTCTCTTCCCTCAGTTGCAACACTAATAGTCCAATAATTATTATGTACATGTAGCCTATAACATGCCTATGGTTCTAATTTTATCTAAACATAAACATTGCCTTAATCTAACATATATATATATATATATATATATATATATATATATATATATATATATATATAATATTCGTTTATTGATAAAAAACAATCTGACAAAAAACGCAGAAATGCTAACATGAGTGATAATGAATATTTAAAGTTGATTCTAATCTTTAGACATCCAATAAGCCTTATAGTCCGTCGGCAAATGTAAAAAAGATATTTTTTGGGTATAATCTTGGCAACTATGTTTTTTACATCTACATACCTCACTGATCATGAAAAATGATGTTGCCAGTTTTTCTTTTTGGTCCCGGGTAGTTTTTAATACGTTCAAAACTTCTATGAAAAACACATGAAAAATTTAATGATATAGTACAGGCAATCTAGCTCAAGTATACATTGAACCTGGGCAAAATTGCTTCAGAAGCCTGTTAAACGCTTTCCTGCTCAGTTTTCATTGCTCAATAACATATCCAAAATGCCCTAAAATTCAACCACGGGATCACCCCCAAAAATGCATTTTAACCAAGATGGCGGCCAATATGGCCGTCAACACAGAAAAGAGTATATATCAGGTCATAAGTAAGCTAGAATAATAAATGAAGCACCAATTTTAATAATGTCAATGTCAAGGAATCGATTTATCATAGTGACAATAGTGTCAGAATGTTACTATCCAAAATGGCGGCCAATATGGCCGCCAAAAACAGAAAAATATGCATATATCGTGTTAGAAGTAAGCTACAATAATAACAAATGCAGTGTCAAATTTACGATTTTCAAGGTCAGGGAATCGATCTATCGTAGTGGCAATAGTGTCGGAATGCTATTATCCAAGATGGCGGCCAATATGGCCGCCAAAACAGAAAAATATGCATATATCGTGTTAGAAGTAAGCTACAATAACAAATGCAGTGTCAAATTTACGATTTTCAAGGTCCAGGAATCGATCTATCGTAGTGGCAATAGTGTCGGAATGCTATTATTATCCTAGATGGCGGCCAATATGGCCGCCAAAACAGAAAAATATGCATATATCGTGCTAGAAGTAAGCTACAATAACAAATGCAGTGTCAAATTTACGATTTTCAAGGTCAAGGAATCGATCTATCGTAGTGGCAATAGTGTCGGATTGCTACTATCAAGATGGCGGCCAATATGGCCGCCAAAACAGAAAAATATGCATATATCGTGTTAGAAGTAAGCTACAATTACAAATGCAGTGTCAAATTTACTATTTTCAAGGTCAAGGAATCGATCTATCGTAGTGGCAATAGAGTCGGCTTGCTACTATCCAAGATGGCGGCCAATATGGCCGCCAAAACAGAAAAATATGCATATATTGTGTTAGAAGTAAGGTACAATAACAAATGCAGTGTCGAATTTACTATTTTTAAGGTCAAGGAATCGATCTATCGTAGTGGCAATAGTGTGGAAATGTTGCAATACAAGATGGCGGCCAGTATGGCCGCCAAAGCACAAAAATAGGTACATCTCAGCTCAGAGCGTGGATAGGGAAGCCTTTGGAGCTGCTCTTCGGGACATTCATCTTCTCAACGACACTGAGGAAACTTTAAGTGGACTGTCTCTGCGCTGTTTGACAACTGACAAGGTTGTGATGATTGAGCTACTAGACACATTCCTCCCAGCTCGCTAAGTCAAGACGCCTCACTTCCCCCGCTCGCCGTGGTTTAATGCTAAGCTCTTTGGCGTCAAGTCTGGACTACCTTCGATGACATGCTTGGCCAACGTGTCAACGGTCACAGACCAAAAACGTGCGAGCTAGATCCTGTACCCATGTTTCTTGTACAGGAGCTCGTCTACGTCTCACTCCCACTCTTCACCATGCAATACAACCTCTTGATCCGCGAGGCGTATCTGCAAGCCTCACAGAAACGATCTATCCTGCACCCATTCTTAAAGAGGGATGTGCTGGATTGAAGTGATTCAGCAAACTACAGCTCGATTACAAATGTTGCATTTCTTTCTAAGTTTCTGGAACGTACTGTTGCTAATCAGCTGATTGTTTATCTAGATATAAATGGCTTGCTTCCCTCCCAGTAATATGGCAATCTGGCTTTAGGAAGAATTACTCTACGGAGAACCTATTATCTGTCTGACCTCTATGGCTCCAAGGATGTCGGAGATATCTCTCTCTTGGCCCTCTTCGGTGTCAGCTCAGCTTATGATTCTGTTGACCATCGTATGTATACTCCTTCAATGAATTTTTGCTTCTTTTGGACTGACAGACAAACCGCTTGAGTGGCTTCGCTACTTAATGTCAGAGCGCACTATATCATAACTGTGTAGTCTTTGGCTCCTCCAGGTCCAGCTGGGTTTTTGCCCCTTTTGGTGTCCTACAGGATCTAGCTCGCACGTTTTTGGCGCGGAGGTTAAAATGAGCACTCGTACATGTAGCTCAGCACTCGTGACCTCGCATAGAGTAGACAGGCGACAGTTTGTAGGCGGATAGTCCGGCGGGGAAGCAGAGGAGGTTACCTGACGGATAGAAGAAATCTTGGCTGCTAGTTTCTTCAGAAACTTGTCGGCAGTAAAAGGCGGCAGAGTCTGTAACCGTTGACTACCCGACCGTTGGCCAAGCATGTCATCGAAGGTAGTCCAGACTTGACGCCAAAGAGCTTAGCATAAAACCACGGCGAGCGGTGGAAGTGAGGCGTCTTGACTTAGCGAGCTGGGAGGAATGTGTCTAGTAGCTCAATCATCACAACCTTGGCAGTTGTCAAACAGCGCAGAGACAGTCCACTTAAAGTTTCCTCAGTGTCGTTGAGAAGATGAATGTCCCGAAGAGCAGCTCCAAAGGCTTCCCTATCCACGCTCTGAGCTGAGATGTACCTATTTTTGTCCTTTGGCGGCCATACTGGCCACCATCTTGTATTGCAACATTTTCACACTATTGCCACTACGATAGATCGATTCCTTGACCTTAAAAATAGTAAATTCGACACTGCATTTGTTATTGTACCTTACTTCTAACACGATATATGCATATTTTTCTGTTTTGGCGGCCATATTGGCCGCCATCTTGGATAGTAGCAATCCGACACTATTGCCACTACGATAGATCGATTCCTTGACCTTGAAAATAGTAAATTTGACACTGCATTTGTTATTGTAGCTTACTTCTAACACGATATATGCATATTTTTCTGTTTTGGCGGCCATATTGGCCGCCATCTTGGATAGAAGCAATCCGACACTATTGCCACTACGATAGATCGATTCCCTGACCTTGAAAATCGTAAATTTGACACTGCATTTGTTATTGTAGCTTACTTCTAACACGATATATGCATATTTTTCTGTTTTTGGCGGCCATATTGGCCGCCATTTTGGATAGTAACATTCTGACACTATTGTCACTATGATAAATCGATTCCTTGACATTGATATTATTAAAATTGGTGCTTCATTTATTATTCTAGCTTACTTATGACCTGATATATACTCTTTTCTGTGTTGACGGCCATATTGGCCGCCATCTTGGTTAAAATGCATTTTTGGGGGTGATCCCGTGGTTGAATTTTAGGGCATTTTGGATATGTTATTGAGCAATGAAAACTGAGCAGGAAAGCGTTTAACAGGCTTCTGAAGCAATTTTGCCCAGGTTCAATGTATACTTGAGCTAGATTGCCTGTACTATATCATTAAATTTTTCATGTGTTTTTCATAGAAGTTTTGAACGTATTAAAAACTACCCGGGACCAAAAAGAAAAACTGGCAACATCATTTTTCATGATCAGTGAGGTATGTAGATGCAAAAAAACATAGTTGCCAAGATTCTACCCAAAATTTTAACAAAAAGCAAATTCTTAACATTTGCCGACGGACTATTAGTTTATCAATGCATGAGTTGCGTACTTGTCAGCTTATTTTTTAAGAAACGAAAATTGATTGATTGATTGATTGCATAATCCTTGTTTTGAACCATTTCAATGACGTCGATTTTCACAACAACCTCTGGGGTCTTACGTTAAAATATATAATCTATTTCCTGCTAATGGCGTTAGCATCATGGTGTAGGATATAGACACCATGACAAAAACAGCTGACACACCGCAACTGATTACAGATAATTCAAAAGAATAAAAAAGATAGAATCAAAAAATATAAAACTAATGTTAACAGGAAGGGTCAAAAGATGGAATTTAGTGTTAAATGGAACATTTTGACAAAGACTCTCAGATTATTGGTAGGCCTACCAATGTCCGGTAAAGGACACGAGGAATAAAATTTCTATTGTCCTTAAAGGAAGTACATAATCATGAGGTCGGGGTCGCATTATATATTGGCGTATGTTAGTAGGTGGGAAAAGCTCAGTCAGAACATGTGAACTGTTCCTTTGGACCGCAGATAGCAGCGTATCCTCAGCTTTAGTAACCATCGTCTCCCCAGGGTCCGATTTGTCAAAAAAGAAGCAGGGGGTCGGGAACAGTGGCTGATCCAGGATTGCTTATGTGAGGGCAAGGGTTGTTTTTGAGGGGCGCCACGTTCCAGGGTAAAAATTGTAATTAACTTTAAAATGATAGTAGGCTATATATATATATATATATATATATATATATATATATATGAAATAATGGCATTATGCGCAATAGTTAGTGTTGTAGACCACTAGTAGTATATACTATATAGCCTATCAAATACTGTTTGAAATTGGCGTTCATTTGTGATGTTTGATCGCAAGTAATATTTTAATTATTTTCAATTTTTCAATCTGCTAATTCTGCTCAAAGTTCTTTCTGCAGTACAATTACCAGATGGCCCGAACGGGGCGCCATATAATAGGGCGCCGTACTGCAGTGGCTAACGTAACAGAGAGTGAGATTTTTATAAAGTAGCCTAGGCCCCTACTGATAGATTAATTTGGGCAGTGATTCCCAACCTTTTCAGAGCATGCATGCACCTTTACTAACGGCAGATAGCGGCACCTTTGACCTTAATTTCAACTATTTTTCTTCAAGTTAATTTTTTATTTTACTGATGAGAAAATTTTCTTGTATTAAAAATAATTATGGGTCTTTGTTAGTAGTGATACATTTTAAAACTTTCACATAAAAAGCTGCACAAATATTACGGTTCTACCTTTCTGACATCAAACCTTGAGCAGGTTCACGGGGCCCTTTGGTGCCGCGAAACTCAGGTTGGGAAGCATTGGATTAGCGAGTCATTATCACTTGTCTGAGACAGTTCCAATGCAAGCGATTTGATCAGTGGCGTGGCTAGGTATTTTGGCGCCGGTGGCGAATAACGGCAAGCGCTCCCAATAGAAATTTCGAATTTTAGCGAAACACAGACTTAGTCAAACGCTAGACCCTATATTGAGCATTATTCGATGATATGAATAATTTGATGTGGCTCTTACCAGACTCGAAACTTTTCTATCCTTGATATATCTGCAAAGTCTTTTAGAACTTCAGCAAAATTAAAAGAAGCTCTAGTCTACTTCACTCTGGCTAATGAAACTGCTGTGGCATGACTGGATTCAATGTCTTGTTCATCTGAAATTGCTGAGCAATAATAGCTGCCATTAACTCGTTTCTCCGACAATTTCTTAAACCTAGGCCCTATAGCTCCGTTCAGTTTCTGTCGCTTAATTTTCCATTAAGGCAAGCAATGCGCAAACAGTTTTATGAACAACAAATAGGTCTACGCATAAAACTGGAATTTCGAATAGACAACGTAAAGGCTGATATTCCACGACTTATGACTCAACGGTCTCAGCGCGACTGTCCTGGCCTAGGGAAAGGGGAAAGGTCAGCAAGGCGTCTACATACAGCCGTGGGAGGCTTGAAGGTTGGACACCGGCTGTTATACTTGGGGTACTCGCCTGACCGAAACCTGATCCACTGCATGGGCCTGAAAACTGTAACCGGTATAGAACTCCTGTTGAAAGATAACGTTCTTCTTGCTTAGGTCCCGAATCCAAAAGCAGATGGTGCTTTGATGTGACACACATAGGCCTATATATCAAACTGCAAGACAGAGGAAAAGGAGGAGAGTGGTCGAGTAGAGAGAAGAAACATTAGTAGCGTACTAAAGACAAAGGTGACCATTATATATATATATATGTATGTATATGTATATATATATATATATATATATATATCGGTGCATGGGCTTTCAGAGAGAGTAGGAGAGAGGGAGGTAGAAACTGGGTCAGGACAATTGGTCATAATGGAGTCGTTTGGTGTAGGACTGTGGGTAATGAATGTGAGGGGGTCAAGCCGACCCCCCCGGGGGTCGGTCAGAGGCTCGAAGCAAGGGGTCAATGAGAAGAAGCAAGGGGGTCCAACCCCCGACCCCCCGGCAAATCGGACCCTGTCGTCTCCACATCTGGATCCGAATGTCCAAAGATAGATAACCAGCCCGCCGAGCTCTGACAAGGACCTTCTCCAGCCTACAACGTTGTTCTGCATTGGTGAGACCCCACCATGCAGGTATGGCGTAAATCAGTTTTGCAACCAATGTAGCCCGAGCAACCTCTTGAAGAACACACGCTGGAAGTCCGTGAAACTTAAGAATGCGGAGCACATGAAAGGTTCCCATGAACTTTGCCAAGATGTCCGCTACATGTGTTGCAACTTTTAGGTTGGCTTGGATAGTGACACCTAAAATCTTGATTGCCGACACCCTGCTAATATCCTTTAGCGTTTCAGGGAGCATGACACCGCGTCGACGGAGAATTATCATCTCTCTGGTCTTGCATCGATTTAGCTTGAGGTTGTTAGATTCAGCCCAGCAAGATATTGTCTCTAGTTCTTCAAGCACCGTTGCTCTCATGGTAGAACCCACCAGTAGATAAGTGTCATCGGCATATTTAGATATTCTATTCTCATAATACTTGGTCTTCAAATCTGATCCAGTGATGTCATAAGAGACAGGTCCCAGTCCCGAACCCTGAACGAAGCTAGCATTGATGGACGCCTCTGAGGATAGACTTCTTTTGAACCTTGTTACATGAGTATAGGCTACGATTCTCGAAAAAATTAATTATCCAGTTAAAGATGTTATCTGGTATGTCCATCGTACCCAGCTTCTCAGCAAGTGTGGAGTGACGAGCCGTATCAAAGGCTTTACTGAAATCCAGTGATATCAGAGTAACATACTCATTGGTCCTGAGAAGGGTAGTGATATGATGTATAATCGAGATCAAGGCCGATCAGATGCCGATGGTAACGATATCCGCGTCCATTTGGCCAATGAAGTTCTTATAGCGCATTTTGGGACTGAAGAGTTGACTAGTAATTATATTCATTAACTCAGATGTTAGCTGCTGCATAATTTAGACCTTAAAGATATGAGAAAGCATAAACAGCTTGATGGTTGTATTGAATTACAGATAAGATTAGGATTCTGTAAAAGTGGCATACAATTGTACGTACTGTACAATGGCGTTCAGCCATTGATGAGGACTCCTTTATATAAACTTTATTTCGCCACGAACGGGCAGCTCACAACATAATAATACACAGATACAGAAAGTAGATAACTAACTAAAATGCAAAAATCGTGTACAAATATTTGCACGGAAGTCACCAATGCTACAGCATTGTGGTACATTATAACTGTCACAAAGCATCCTTATCTGTCGTTGAGCAAACAATGCATACAATTCAGTTAATATTTTGTTATTACTGTAAGTTAACTTTGATAAAAAAAGAATATTGTCTCATATCTATGTCAGCCTGAAGCGGCAAACATCCAGCATACAAGAAAATGTCCCTCAAGCAGTTACTATCATTCACTTTAAACAGCTTCCAAAATATTCTATTCCACGCATTTGACAACCTTGCATACTCACTTTTGGTAAATGCAAAACACTCGCATGCATACACAAGTAGTGGCTTACAGTGTGCTTCAAATAGATGCAATAATACCATTTCATCCATGTGCCCTTTGGCTTTAGAAAGAATACCATTTACAGACTTGTAAAATTTGCAAATTGCTTCACTCAGACTTGTTTTAAATTGTCTTCCGGCAATCAAAAAGACCCCTAAATATTTTGCTTTATCAACATATGACAGGCTTATGCCACACACTGTTAAACCAACACACAACTGTTTATATGTACGACATATATCCTGAGCACCATTGATTTTGATACATTGAATTTCATGTCTAAATAGTGTACTTCCAATTCACATATGCTAATCATTTTTTGAAGAGAGGTCAATGATGCAGACAATAACAATAAGTCATCCGCATACATCACACATCCAATGTACAAGCCATTAATAGAACATCCCATTTGACTCTCTGTTAGATTAACAATAATATCGTCTACATATACAGCAAAAGGTATGGGGGATAGAACCCCTCCTTGTCTCACCCCGCAACTGATATCAAAAACTCTAGAAAATACGCCATTCCAACGTACAGCTGCATAACACTTGCTGTACCAGTTTATCAAAACCATCAAAAATCGTTGTGGTATATTCCTCTTCATGAGTTTCAAATACAATCCATAATGATTCACTTTATCAAACGCCTTTTACATATCTAGTAGGCACACATTGACTGTGGAACCGTGCTTTGTATAGTATTCAACAACAGATTTTACTGTATAAATTGCACTATTACAACCTGTTTTCTTCTTAAATCCAAACTGCAGGTCAGACGAGTACAGATAACTGCTAAATTAATAGGCTAGTTGAAGAAGACACATCTCGAACAACTTTGTGATATTTGAACTAAGTGTAATACCTCGATAGTTACTACTGCATGATAGATCACCATCTTTATCTTTTGCAAGAGGAATTATTATGCCTCCTCCAAACTGCTGCGGTACATAACCATAGTGCACTATGCTATTAAACAGTATACGCCAATCATCGTCGATATGACGGCGTCGTTAAATAAACGTATTATCTCTCTCTCTCGCTATTAAACAGTAAAGTAAGCAAGGACTGAACAATTGGGTGCGCGTATAACAGATGTCCTGGTTCTATGCCATCAGGGCCTGCAGCTTTACCGCATTTCAATTCACATAAGCACTTTGCAACAAGATCAAGATCTATATATTAAGTAACGGGAGCTCACGGTCATGTTGACCTCGGAGACATGTAGCCTACATAACTTCAGCTGACAATGTGACGGTTACTGTCATGTTTAGTGTCGAGTTGTTCTGCGCCGTCGTCTACTGGGGGTTGCCAAGCTCTACCGTCATCGTCAGGGTCGTCATTGTCGGGTTCCTCTTCGTAATACTGCTCTCGGTGACGTTCATAGCTAGACCCGTATTGGGGCTTCCGTCTCCACCTTTCTTCGGCTGTGTGGTCTAGATCAGATGCCTCAACCCCCTTCTCTCCTGTAGACGCACCGTGCGAGAATCCGGGTTCTCGAGATCCCCTCTCTGCCACTTTGCTAGGGTGGAGAGATCTTACTTGCTCACTTATTTCTATAGGCTCGGCTGTTGCACCGGCCCGCGTTGTCCTCGTCGCCTTAGTTAGGTTGGGCCTACAGACATTCTCCGAATTGGGCGCTACACCGATTCGTTTTGGTGAGAAGCTGCGGCTCCGATATTCTTGATGAAACAATCGATCTGTATGGCTTCTCTCCGAGTTCTCTCCAACTTCCTCTACTAATGATGGTCCATGGGGCGGTCCTTCTATTCCCAATCGATCATCGTACCTTACAGTTGGACGGCAGCGTATTCTCTCGCTCCTCCTCAATGTTCGATCTGACGCTATAGAAGTTCCTACCCCGTCATTAGCCTCGACGCAGGTAACCTTAGTGGAAAGCGCTGGTTGGTCTATATCACCGGCCTGGGACCATGTTTGACCTGACGTTCGTAACTTGACCTCCCTCTCGTTCATAGGCCTATTCTCTTTATCGTCATCTTCTTGTTCTGAATCTAAGAGTGGCGGAATCTTCCGCCCGCCTATTAATTCGGATATCCTTCCTTCGACACTCTGGTCCATTCTCTGAAAGCGGTTATCTATCTGCTCAAGCCGGTGGTCCATCTCTTCAGACAACATTCGCAAATCACCCTTTAATGACGCTATAGAAGTCGACACGGTGGATTGACCGTCATGGACATCGTGCATGAGAGCTTCCATTCTAGCAAATAAGGATTCTAATGCGGAGGGGCGGGTTTGGATTGGATGGCCTAAACTAGGGTCCAAGTCACCATCATCCGCATTCACAACATTCTCCATTTCATCCTCTTCAACATACATTTCCAAATCCATTTTCTCAACACAGCAACACGATTTCAAATATTATTATTAAGACACACGTTAATTTCACAAACACAACAGTGGGCCTATTTCTTAACACATTCAAGAATTAACACACTGTTCACTTAAAAAAACACGCACAAGCAACCATTCACATGACTTAGTACAATATTACGTCAATTCCCGTATTTCTTATCTAGCGTAAACGTAACTATAATCCTATAGCGCTCCCGACTAATTCAGAGCTAATGCGCTACAAAAGGATTAATAGGTGGTACTCACTAGTAAGGGTTTTTCCCTGCGTCACCGTTTTCCCTGGTCCTTCGTCCTCCGCTTTCATTTCCACCATAGACTAACGTTGCAGACTCTTTCTCGTCCTCTCTAGACTTCTCGTCTGTTTCTCTTTCACTCGGATTCGAATCCGCTCCGTTCTCAACAAATGAATAGTTCGTACAGTTGTAACGAGACTATTTTACATTCAGAGGAACGAGCACTCGATCCCGTCATTATCGTCAACTCCGAGTCCTCGCTTTGGCAATGCAGTTACGACTTTGCCGTTCACTTTCGTCTTTGCAGCTTCACTATGTCGTTTCGTCTTCTCGAAGATTCCAGACCATCTCGAACCTACGGGTAGTCTAGGCAGCAGTTCTCGAAGTAGGGGTCTTTGGCCTCTCCTACCGTCGACAACTCCTCCATACGGATTCCTCTAGACTGCGCCCGGCATTTCTACTTCACTTCACGGAGAGACCCATCCTGGCAGGCGTCCGTGGGTCAGCTAGGAGTTCTCTCGAAGTAGGGGTCTTTGGCCTCTCCTACCGTCGAACGACTCTGCTAGACTGAACTTCGTCTTTCGTACTTCAATTCTCGAAGATTCCACGTCTTCTGGAATCTACGGGTAGGTAGTTGGAAGTTCGCGTAGTAGTGGGTCTTTCTCCTCTTCTACCGACCGACTCCGCTAGACTGACCACAAGCTTCTGTTTCCTCTGTAGTTGACGAAGATTCCACGTCTTCTGGAATCTACGGGCAGCTGGCTGGAACCCTCGAAGTAGTTGAGCTTTTACGTATTCTACCGTCGACGACTCCACCAGACTGACTACGAGTTTCGGTATTCGTGTCTATTTAAAACACGTCTTCATTTCTCATTTTCGCTTACTTACTTACGCACGGCGGTTGCTTCGCCATCCGGCAGCTGCCGATGCGCTGTCAATATTCGGTCGGCCCGACCAATCACAGCCGTTGCCTCCTCTCCTCCTAAAGTTTTACTCCTTAAGCACACGCCTCTAGCAATGCTCCGTTCCGTTTACCCCGTAGCCTCGTTCCGGCGCCTGTCAATCACGCGTCGCCTCTTCTTCGTAGCCGTTATCACTACGTCACTGGTAGGCGGTCTCGGGTAATGTAACATTACAGCATCCACGTAATAGTAATAGTTCTTGAAAGGGCCTGTCCTTTCACACTCCCACGCCCACTTGGTTTCTGCCCTCAGAAACTAGCAACTGAACCATGCTCCATCGCGTTCATTTGCTGCAGACGCGTCAGAACAATATGTCACTCTAGTTTCTTCATCCGTACATTATTCAATCGTTACTCCTCTCTCCTCTTTGACAAATATCTCACAGCTGGGACTCTTCCATCAGTCCCGCAATGCAATGCCTTTCGCTAACATCCCTGCAGACAAAACTAGGTCAGGCAGCTAATCTGCTCTACATTTCCATACTCACTGTGGTCCACAGACCCAGTTCCTTTAACCTAATTCTCGTCTACTGCAGGTCTCGTCGACTGCATCACAATAATCATCATCCCTTGTAACTCTTATCATAGTTAAATCTTAATTCAGTAATACATTCATCCTTCCATCCAAATTAGAATAATGCAATGATTAGAATAAGTTTTATAACGATTATGCAGTACTAAAATGTCTACTATAGTTAACTAATAGTTCAACGTCTACAATAAAACATACGGTTATGCAAAATAGAACAAGATATAAATGTCAATAGATTATATGAATGATTATATAGGGAAAATTCGTTAGCGACTAAAGAGATAAGTATAATTCTCTCTACAAGCGGACAATTAGTCCTCGAATCCTCTCATTAGGTGTGGCATACACTTATATTAGTACGGTCCTAATTACGGGGCCAGGCGATTCTGGGCAGCTACCAGTCTTGTGCACAGAATACCGCCTCCCACACGTACATGGCCGACTCGATGAAATACAAGGTCATCGCCATAAACCCGATGACCCAGGAATCGCCTTCAGCGTCCTCGCAGAGATCGGACAAGCAGCGACGAAATACTTCTTCCTCGGCAGGTTGTGATTGTCGCAGGAACCTCCGGATCACCTGCGTGCAGAGTGACCAGGCCCCTATCGTCCAGTGGTCTTGATTCGCCCACGGGTTCAAGGCTGGCGACCTCCGATTTGTCGGACGGGTCAACCGAGTGCATGTCTACGCGTCGCACGCGGTTGGCCCAGGCGTGCAGAGTTGTTTCGGCTCCTCTGGTGGTTGCCAAGGACTGCCAAGTATACAAGGAGGATTATTGGGATTGGGTCCCCTCGACTGTGGAGTGGGGGAACCCAGGTCCGCATGAAGGCGACATCTTCGTTGGACACGTAGAGATGGCCTCGTCTGTGAAAATATATATATATACATGGGTCAACACTTTCATCCCGCCTAAAATATTCGCCGAGCATCCAGAGGAAGCCCGACGTCCGGATGCGGTAGTGTGGGCGTCGGAGGCACAACGGCATCAGAGGTGGAGACGGTTGACGTACTTCCGCCCCGTTGTCCGGTTGTCCAAGGGGGTCCCGAGCTACTGGTTGTACTATACCTGCCGGTGCAGCATCCTCAACTTCGATAACGGCCGCTTCCTCCTCGACCTGTCCTCGCTCGCAATCGGCGACCGGGACTTCCGGTGCTGCCTCGTTGTCCTCGATGTCCAGCACCACAGCTCCCTCCCCGTCGTCGTTTAACAACGCTTCAATGTCTATGGCTGCTGCAATCGCTTGGTCCATATCGTTTTCGTCGTCATCCAAGTACCAATCCGCCATTTCGTTCGCACAATTAGCTGATCTCGCGGTGATTTCCGGTATAACGGTTCGTCGTAGCACTGAAGTGGCGTCGGTCGTAATGTGTCTTTTTGTGGGGTCAGATGAATTAGGAGGGAAATTAGTGGCTCCTCCCCTCATTGACATGGCTAGGGTATACCCTGGTGGCGCATCAGTTTTAGTCGGTTGGCGGTTGATTGATATTAATCGGTTTGGGGCGGCGTTTACGTCAGAATGTCCCTGGTTGCCTTTCGCTTCTACAGCGCGCGGCCGGCGTAGGGGCGGTGGGCTACAGCCTGTCTTTATGGACAGCGAGGCCATGGCTGGTACTGATCCCTCGAGTGTACCATCCATTACGTCACCAGCCTCTCCTACATTGCTCGTCTGTGGAGTTGGTTGTGGGGTTACCATCTTGAGTCCGTTGATTCTCGCAGGCCCCATCGGTTTCGAACGACAGTGCACAGGTATGCGTCGATTCCGCAATTCTGCCCAGTTTTCTTTCATGTTCCAACACGTACAGTTGATTGGACTGCATCCATGGAAGTCCGATCACTAGTTGCTGAATGT
This sequence comes from Aporrectodea caliginosa, assembly GCA_020284085.1. Lineage (NCBI taxonomy): Eukaryota > Metazoa > Annelida > Clitellata > Crassiclitellata > Lumbricidae > Aporrectodea > Aporrectodea caliginosa. Next base: position 1,119,690 of record JACEVL010000009.1, read on the forward strand.
CTCCACTCACATATACATGGGTCAACACTTTCATTCCGCCTAAAAACAAGGGGATTGTAGCTTGGCAATCAACACGTCAGTCCCGTTAATGGCTACAACTCGTTGCTTGGATCGTTTAATGTCTCTACGTCTCATCAAATTCCTACCAATTATTGAGCATTGAGACCCAGAATCTAGACTGCAGAAAACAGGTCTATTTTTATAGAACCCATTTAACCCATAGTCTCCTCTTGTAGACATCCCTCTAACGTGTAAGACTGGTTCATCTTGTACCCGGTCGTGACTATTCGATTGCATCGTCTCTCGATTAAAGTTTGGTTCGTAATACTGGTAGTTCTGGTTAGAGTAACCTGCATCTTCATTAACGCGGTTATTCGACGGTCTACCATTTACGTAGTGACGTGATGGTCGGTAACTCTGGTACGGGTGCCGATTATTCGTCCATGGTCTTTGATTGACAGGGTTCATCAGCTGTTCGACATTTCGCTCCTTTGGCTGATACCACTGCGCTCTGACGTCATACGGTTTCTCTCTCTGTTGTCCCTGGTGCCCTCTTTCGAATTGTTGCATCCGTTTCTCCAATTGGTTAAACATCGTTACTGTCTCATCGCTATGCACACCACTGACTCTATTGTCTGCGTAACGTAGGTTAGGCGGTCGCGCTGTATCTCTTTCTAATTCAAAATATCTATTCGATTTCTGCGGCACAGTTTCTCGGAAAGCAGACACAGATCTATTTCTCACGTTGATCGCTCTGGTATTAGCAGACAATGTTGCTTGTACAGTTTCGTTGACTGGAAGATGCACTTGGTTTCTCCTTTCAGACACAGCGTTCAGATACGAGCTTCTCGTAAGATTACGTGGTTCAGATACACTTCTTCTCACGTTTACATCGTCTCTGTTGCTATTCTCACTCACCAGGGTGGTTTCATTTTGTCTGGTTTCAAAATTTGAATTAGGGCACCCCCCTTTCAAAATTTGAGTTAACGGTTGGACATTGGCTAACCCTCCCTGTTTTATCAGCCTACTCTGTTGACGTAATTGTGCACTCGGTCTATCATCATTGCGGTTATTCCTTCGTACTCTTAATGAATCATTTCCATGTTCAACTTGTGTTTCAATCACATCATCATTTTGCCAATCAATTTCACTTAGAACTCTTCTCTGTCTCACATCATTTTGTACACCATCATCACGAGTTTCAACAACAAACAAGCATTCATCATCATCTTCATCATTATTATGTGTACCATCGAACTGAGGAAAACTACAACTAGATTTATCAAAACGAAAATCTTTTTCTTTTGCAGATTTCGTTTGACAAATCTCTACTCTTGTACAATCGGTTTGCATTCTGTGGTTGGTTTGAGGGACTGCTTCACCGACTGATTTGAAACTAGAAGTGCCACTGAACAAGAACGAATTTCCAGCATATTCTTTTGCTGCTGAAAATCGAACTGTTCCTAATCGATCACTAGAGACAGCTTTTACTTGTGTTTCGCTGTTCTCTTTAGTATTCATATCTGTAACCAAGAGACTTTTCGAGAGCATATCCTTTTCTTTTGTAGATATGTGCCTCGTCTGGTCTCGCATTCGTTCAGATTTAAATTTAATGATTTTACCATTTCTTTCATTCCCATACAATCGTTGTTCATCAACAAATTCATCATCATTTTCATCATTAGGCCTCCTAAGGTCAAGATTTAATCTATACCATCCTCGTCTGTCATTGTCGAGTTGTTCTGCGCCGTCGTCTACTGGGGTTTGCCAAGCTCTACCGTCATCGTCAGGGTCGTCATTGTCGGGTTCCTCTTCGTAATACTGCTCTCGGTGACGTTCATAGCTAGACCCGTACGTATTGGGGCTTCCGTCTCCACCTTTCTTCGGCTGTGTGGTCTAGATCAGATGCCTCAACCCCCTTCTCTCCTGTAGACGCACCGTGCGAGAATCCGGGTTCTCGAGATCCCCTCTCTGCCACTTTGCTAGGGTGGAGAGATCTTACTTGCTCACTTATTTCTATAGGCTCGGCTGTTGCACCGGCCCGCGTTGTCCTCGTCGCCTTAGTTAGGTTGGGCCTACAGACATTCTCCGAATTGGGCGCTACACCGATTCGTTTTGGTGAGAAGCTGCGGCTCCGATATTCTTGATGAAACAATCGATCTGTATGGCTTCTCTCCGAGTTCTCTCCAACTTCCTCTACTAATGATGGTCCATGGGGCGGTCCTTCTATTCCCAATCGATCATCGTACCTTACAGTTGGACGGCAGCGTATTCTCTCGCTCCTCCTCAATGTTCGATCTGACGCTATAGAAGTTCCTACCCCGTCATTAGCCTCGACGCAGGTAACCTTAGTGGAAAGCGCTGGTTGGTCTATATCACCGGCCTGGGACCATGTTTGACCTGACGTTCGTAACTTGACCTCCCTCTCGTTCATAGGCCTATTCTCTTTATCGTCATCTTCTTGTTCTGAATCTAAGAGTGGCGGAATCTTCCGCCCGCCTATTAATTCGGATATCCTTCCTTCGACACTCTGGTCCATTCTCTGAAAGCGGTTATCTATCTGCTCAAGCCGGTGGTCCATCTCTTCAGACAACATTCGCAAATCACCCTTTAATGACGCTATAGAAGTCGACACGGTGGATTGACCGTCATGGACATCGTGCATGAGAGCTTCCATTCTAGCAAATAAGGATTCTAATGCGGAGGGGCGGGTTTGGATTGGATGGCCTAAACTAGGGTCCAAGTCACCATCATCCGCATTCACAACATTCTCCATTTCATCCTCTTCAACATACATTTCCAAATCCATTTTCTCAACACAGCAACACGATTTCAAATATTATTATTAAGACACACGTTAATTTCACAAACACAACAGTGGGCCTATTTCTTAACACATTCAAGAATTAACACACTGTTCACTTAAAAAAACACGCACAAGCAACCATTCACATGACTTAGTACAATATTACGTCAATTCCCGTATTTCTTATCTAGCGTAAACGTAACTATAATCCTATAGCGCTCCCGACTAATTCAGAGCTAATGCGCTACAAAAGGATTAATAGGTGGTACTCACTAGTAAGGGTTTTTCCCTGCGTCACCGTTTTCCCTGGTCCTTCGTCCTCCGCTTTCATTTCCACCATAGACTAACGTTGCAGACTCCAGACCATCTCGAACCTACGGGTAGTCTAGGCAGCAGTTCTCGAAGTAGGGGTCTTTGGCCTCTCCTACCGTCGACAACTCCTCCATACGGATTCCTCTAGACTGCGCCCGGCATTTCTACTTCACTTCACGGAGAGACCCATCCTGGCAGGCGTCCGTGGGTCAGCTAGGAGTTCTCTCGAAGTAGGGGTCTTTGGCCTCTCCTACCGTCGAACGACTCTGCTAGACTGAACTTCGTCTTTCGTACTTCAATTCTCGAAGATTCCACGTCTTCTGGAATCTACGGGCAGCTGGCTGGAACCCTCGAAGTAGTTGAGCTTTTACGTATTCTACCGTCGACGACTCCACCAGACTGACTACGAGTTTCGGTATTCGTGTCTATTTAAAACACGTCTTCATTTCTCATTTTCGCTTACTTACTTACGCACGGCGGTTGCTTCGCCATCCGGCAGCTGCCGATGCGCTGTCAATATTCGGTCGGCCCGACCAATCACAGCCGTTGCCTCCTCTCCTCCTAAAGTTTTACTCCTTAAGCACACGCCTCTAGCAATGCTCCGTTCCGTTTACCCCGTAGCCTCGTTCCGGCGCCTGTCAATCACGCGTCGCCTCTTCTTCGTAGCCGTTATCACTACGTCACTGGTAGGCGGTCTCGGGTAACGTAACATTACAGCATCCACGTAATAGTAATAGTTCTTGAAAGGGCCTGTCCTTTCACATAGGCCTACACTGGCTACAGTTTACATGCAGTACATGGAATGAATGGCCCTGTCGTGCGACGCTTGTGGCCCATGGCGATAATGCCGGTTGCAAAGCTGTTCAACTAAAAACTGAACTTTTTAACACTGCCCATCTTGACTGACTTCTCCTTGCTCCACCAATCGTTGCTTCGAGTCATAGACGGTAGGCCTACTCGAATCTCTATCATCATCATCATCATCATCATCAGCAGCAGCAGCAGCAGCAGCAGAGGCAGCAGCAGCAGCAGCATCATTTCAACGAGCTGATTTTCTGTAATATTATATTAATTGAAAATGAGTAAGGCCAGGATATTATATGGTCGCTATAGAAAAACGTGAAGGCCTTTATTAACAATTTTATTCTTGTTTAGGTAATAATATTAATTTATATTATTATTTAACTTAAAAGCTTCGACGGTTCTGATTTAAGCAAATTATTAAGGGACAGAATCGAGTCCTGACAGTGCTACACCACATGTTGATATTGATAAGCTGCGAAGATTATCAGTTAAACGGTGAATTAAAAGTTTAATCTAATTAAAAATTGAACAGACATTTAACTGTAATTCAAGTACCTGTTAGCGTTATTTGTTTAGAGCCAGTATGTGTGTTTTACTGCTTTAAGCCAATCCAGTCCCAATCCCGTGTGTCAGATAGGACCATGCACAAATGTTATTTGAGACTGTGTTTGGCTCTTCTGTAATTGTGACAGAACTATTGATCTCTTCTTCTCCAAGAAGATAAAGTCCGAGGAGCCGTACTATCAGAAGAAGCTGGGGCTTGGCAAACTTATAGTGTCGTGGGCTGAATGATAATACTGTATCTTTTGGCATGCTGCGCGAACGCCGGACGGTACCAGGTTTTCTAATGACGACACTAACCCTGACCCTAACCGACCCTCACGACGCCTAAACGACACACATAGACGACACTCACGACGCCAGTAAATCCTTCAGCCCTCGATTGTATAAACTTGCCATTATTTTTGCGCCGGTGAATAAGCTGGTCTCCTTAACGCGGCATTTGTGTGACGCTGAGAATTTATAAGATTTGCATTTAATAAGTATGTGAAGTTACAGTAAAAATACTGTTTTAGTGAAACTTATATCGTTTTTGCCGTGAATGACTAACAGATAATATTTTGCTCCATGATGAAATCGGGGAATGTTGGGCTAAACCAGGGTCGTTTAAAGCAGTGCTTCCCAAACTTTTCAGTGTCACGGACCGGCAGGAATTAAGTTTCAGTGTCACGGACCGGCAAAAATTTTCTCACTTCCGGAGGACCGGTGCCCTGTTTCTTTATTATTTCTCTTTTTCGTTTTTGATCACCTAAATTCCTCATAATGTATTAAAACTGATTTAAATGCATGTTTAGCCTATTGTATGACTCTATTGCCCTTTAAATGTTAGCCTAATAAGTGTTTTTTGGTATGATTTTAAAAATAAAATAGCCATTCCTTGTCTCCCAGACAATTTGACTAGTTTCTTGACTCACTTTGCGGACCGGTAGCTGAGGGCTTGCGGACCACCACCGGTCCGCGGACCACTACTTTGGGAAGCACTGGTTTAAAGGTCATTATAGGCCCTAGGCATTCTTTCATTCGTAGGCCCTGACTGCCAGCTCTGCATTAAAGCTAATTCATAATTGAGGAGCACTTTTCCAAAACTCACTCAGTCCATTTTTTTAATTTTTGAGTTATCACTGCCATTTTATTCCTTATATGCAAGTCTATAATATACATTATCAAACGGTGCCAAAACTCACTCAAATTATGAAATTGCCGGTGGAAAACCTTATACCGAAGAACTGGAAAGACAGACTTTTTGCCTAATAATGTATACATACAAAAAAGCCTTATTAAAGACTAATAAATTGGTTGTGAGTTGAATTTTCTGTATTGTTTGGGTAGCTTGTAGGTACACTTGACATATACTAACAAATTAACAATAGAAACAGACAGATAATAGTAAGGATTGAACACAGGCTTGAAAACTATTAAAACTCGTTTACCCCGTTTTTCTCAACAAAAGTCTTGGTGGACTGAGTGAGTTTTGGAAAAGTGCTCCTCAATTACACATTCACATTATTTATTGATGTCATGTTTAATCATTATTCACAAACACACCCAGTTTTGATTTTAAATCTCAATGATATTTGAAGACGCTATATCTGAGTGTGCTAATGCAAAGAGCTGTAAAGTTCACATAATTAGGCTGTTGCACAACTTAACTTAACTTTAAGTTAATAACTTAAAGTTAAACTGTTTCAATACAATTAAAAAATTATTAAAATAGAATTTGAGATTTATTTACTTTTTACATGTTCGCGTCAAATTCAATCATTGAACTTATTTATTCAACATCTTATTTTTAGACTTTCACAGGCCCCTGAAAGGTTTGTAGGCCCTAGGCACAGTGCCTACTATTCCTCATGGATAATACTGCCTTGGGCTGAACGGTATTGAAACGAGACTCAAAATCGTCCAGTTGTATTATGGCGAGCTTGTCTTCCGTATTCAGTAGAAAACTTATGATTTTGGAGGAGGCTCTGAGTTTCTGCTGGTTCTTAGCTGTCATATCTGCAAAATATCCTTAAACTGTAAGGAGAAAGGTTGATAGAGGCATATGCTAAATGAGCAGACTTTACCTTTACTTGCCGTAAGTACAAATTGTTTTGTTTTATCCAAATGTTGGTGAATTTCAGAAGGGGTAATGGATTTGGGGCTTGGATTGGAGGATGACGATATCTTCGACAACTGTCATGAGAGAACGAAAGAGCCGTGCTTGGATCCGTACAGTGCCAGACTCTGTCCAGAGCTAGTAAGATGATCACTTACGTATTTTAAACTCTCAGTATCAGTCCACAGAAACCCTTCACTGGCAAGCCAGGTTTTACTCTTGTATCTTCAAAATCGATTTATTTCATTTAATTAATTTTCTAAAATGAGCAGTAGGACAGATGGACTCCTTGCAGGCTGCCATGGGGTCATTGCATAATTACGTAACGCCGAAAATGACCGTTTTTGACCCACCCACCCACCCTGTAACGCTTCGTAACGTTTCCCTAGACCCACCCACCCACCCCACCCAGCGTATTTATTTATTGTTAGGTCTCGGTAAAGTTCTGGCATATGATTAACTTTACTTTTCTTGAACATGTCGATTGTTGTCTACAAAATTCAATTTTTCTTTAAACTTTTAAAAATAGAAACAGATTAAATTCAACTTTTAATTTTAAAATAATGCTTAATAAATGCTTGCTTTATACTACTGCGTGTTTTAGTTGTTTTAAATCAATGGCAAGAAGTTTGAACTTCGATCACATCGTGTCAATTGTGTCATTTGATGTTAATTCAAAATTCATTTATAACTAAACTGTTGTTTTAAAGCGTTACGTAACGTTCAGCTCCACCCACCCACCCACCCACCAAACGTTTCGTAACGTTTTCAAGGACCCCACCCACCCACCCTGGAGCGTTACGTAATTATGCAATGACCCCCATACAGTTTCATTCAACCCCTGTTAAACTTGTTATCATCTGTTACATGTACTATTATATCATGTAATCTTACTGCATAATTGTTAGTTTGAATTAATAATCGAATATTTTAAAAAATATTCACACGCACACACATGTATATTAAAAGCAATGAAATTAATTTTCAGTGGTTTAACACAGTCGATATTTCTGGCTTATCGAACGTCGACGCCCAAACGATAACCAAATATCAAGGAGACGTGGCCTATCAGGAGGAACAGTACGACAGTGCTTTACTGATGTATCAACGTTGTGAAGGTATTTGACCTTTCTGGTTTCTTAAATTTAGCTAAAAGTATGTTCTAAAGCAGTGTTAATAACTGAGGAACTGAAAAGGCATGATGTTGGAAAGAACAAGTTCACCTTCGATTAATGCTTGGTGATTAAAATAATAGCGCTTCATAAATACATAAAGCATCTACTCGCTTTCAAATTCTATCTGGTAACCTCGCTTCTTCCTTTGCTTTTCTCAAAACCTATTTATACTTTGTGGCCTTGCGAACTGGAAACACCTCTGAACGGCTCTACTAGAGGCGCTTTATAAATGTTTCAATACAATATATAATATTCGTTTATTGAAGAAACACTGGGTTGGCACACCGCAACCCATTACAGAAACAGTAATACCAGGTATAAATTTGCAAAATAATCAATTTATATCACTGTTCATAGTCATCTGGGTAACATCAGACAATACAAAAAAATACAATATGGTAAAAATAATAGTGATAATAACTGGAGACTTGATGTTGTTATTTGTAGACCTCCTTCAGCCAAATAATATCTCGATGAGGCGCGGTGTAGAAGAGGACAGAGCAAGATGTCACCTTAGGCTTGGTCAGCTAGACAACGCACTTGACTGTGCGAGAAACGTGGTAAGCAGTGGTCAATCAATCTATCAGTCCATCAGAATTTATATAGCTCCTCTCCAGGATCCCTACTCAGAGGCACTTCCGACCCAGGCCATGCAGAAGAAGGTAGTCTTAAGCAGCAATGCAGTTCGAGAGCAGGAAGCGCTCGGGAGGTGATGTATAGCCAGACAGAGCTCATTCCATGTTGTTAGACCAACCACAGAAGAGGATCAACATGTAGTGCACCCGTGGAGTACACCCGATGTAGAGTACACCCGATGGTGTAGAGCAGGGGTATCAAAGAGCCAGCCCGCAGGCCATTTGTGGCCCACCGACAATGTTTTTCTGGCCCGTAGAGCCTTGCTTAAGACCACACAGTTTAAGAATAAAAGTTCAGATAAGTCATTTTTGAGGTTTATTGAGTTTTCTGATGTTTGTGACTGATAAGGAAGATCAATATTAAGATTTTTAATGCCTAATTTGACTCTATGCCAAAAAATGCACCAAGATTTAAGATTTAGTCTTGCACAAATTTTCTGGGGACTGGTTCACCGAGCCCTCCCAGATCCCTACCCCCATTTTACACAGGCGGGTGACCAGTCTTCTCCCTCACCGTCTCATCTTCCCACCGACATTATATGGTCAGTGTACTCATTATAACTGAGCTGGCTAGGGGCACAGGTGGAGCAGAGATCTCGAAACAAATTTCTGCCCTGGTCGGGTTTGAACCTTTGACCGTTTGGTTTACAGTCCTTCAAACTTACCACTAGACCAGTGGTGGCCAAACTGCGGCACGCGTGCCACTTGTAAACACGCCGGCCTATGATTAGTGGCACGCGGAGGACCTTGGAATTTTCTAAAAATTATGCTTGGTGTTTTAGCTTAACACTTTATTTATATAGAATTTGAGGCGCCTCTATATCTGCAGTGACCAAGGGCGTGGTAAGTCGGTCTGACGGCTGTAGACGGACGCAGCACATGGGCTGGAAGAGGGCAGCGGCAGGCTAATCAATCGGCAGGCGGTCAAAGTCCACTTTATCCACAGCATATTTCTGCTATGCTGCAAGTCGAGCTTCTTCCCATTCTAGGGTCGTAGGATCGAACAAAGAACAGACTATACATGAACTTCTTAAATATATTATTTTTATTGGGTAGGCCTACGTCTTTAGGATGGCAGATGGCTACTAACAAGACAGCTAGTAGGCCTACTTCGAAAAGAAAGTAATGAAGAAAACATTGCCTTGCTAGAGTTTGGTGTGAATTGGGAAGAACAGTATTTCTTTACTTTGGGAAAGTCATCCAAGCCTGTTTGTCATCTGTGTAATGCAACGGTTGCGGTATGTAAAAAATTCAACGTTGAAAATGTCACTTCAACCAGCTACACGGGGACTTTAAAGAAAAATACCCGCCAGGGTTTGCTCTCAGGACTGATTTTATCAAGAAGAGAAAACATCTTTGTTGGCACAACAGTAATTTTTTGTCAGAAAATGATAAATTTAAATCAATGAATGGTCAAAACTTCATGAGTTAACTTTGTTATT
>JACEVL010000009.1:1129597-1149597 GCA_020284085.1 Aporrectodea caliginosa
TAGGGCGCTACGCGAGGTGGACAGGCTCAGCAGGAACCCTGAAAAGCTGGCAAACGTGGGTGGCATCGCCGCCTTTGATACCACTTGTGGTTATCAGAGCCAGTCCTAAGCCTGGAACTCTCTTTAGGGAGAAGCGCGAAGGTCGAACGGATGGGTGCAGATACTCCGTTCGTAAAGAAAAAATACGAATGAAATCCAATGCAAGCAGTGGACTCCAAAAGGGCCTCGGCCCATGGATCCGATGCAAGCGTTGGACACCTACGGGCCTTCGGCCCATGGATCCTGATGATGATGATGATGATGTATGCAACAGGTCACAGGAGTTATGCATTACTGCTTATAATCACACCAACCAAAGGATAGCAACAGACAAAGGTTATCTTTATGTCACCTGCCACGGGCCAGAGCAATTTGACATCAATTTCCTGTGCAGGGAAACCTTCATGAGAGGCTGGTCCACCTCTAGGGACAGAGGGTTCAATCCTTCCATGGGGAGGGGTATTTATGGTGTGCATGACGTCACGACCTAGTTCAAGAAGGAGCGAGGCCACCTGCTTATCCTCCAAAGGGACCACTTCATCTACCAGGAAGCCTCGAGTGGTGCCCGGAGCTCCGGGGAGGGAGCCGACGGTCGTGCTCAACGACCCATCTGGGTTCTGTTTTACCCTTTGCACAGACTTAAAAGGAACATTAAATGGATCTATCTCCCTCTCTATTTGGACTGGCCTCCCTTGCTCCCTCTCAACTAGGCTGCTGGGACTTTCTGTTAACCCCTCCCGATCAGGTAACGAATCCCAGGCTCTTGGCTTACTTACTTGACTTGTATCAGATGAATAGTTAATTGAATAAAACGGTTTGCTGATTTGTCTTTCCATATTGTATTAAATGCAATTATAGCTTCAATAATCAAGTAACAGAACATAAAAAGGACACTTCTTTAGCCCACAAATAAAATCTTATCTACAGCTTTAATTGTCAATCAATAGCAGCTCAGAATCAATGCAATGAGTTATAGGCTCTTTAGTCTAGCCTATCGATGGCCTAAACCTAGTTTATCTCAATTATCACTTCTAAAGCGAATCTCAGCTTAATCAAAGTTAAGGCCAGCATTCCCCAACTCTATACCACGTTTTGCCTGGGTCTATATTACCAAATTAACTCCTAGTATTAATTTCTGCTAATTCCAAGGACCTAATCTTTCCCTCTTGGCAATGCTCTAAAATGGCGGACCACGCTTAGATGTAACAGGCCTGGAAACCTTGCCCGAGATTCCACTTAAACTCATCGAATTGGCACTCCGTTCGGTAAAAAGAAACCATACATTACCACCGGAAAACAATTTAGTATCTCTTATCGTTCTATTTCACCAAAACCAGAGATAGATACGACTTAGAAACCCTTTCCTTCTACGGCCATAATGACTTCTTAGCGATCTCCTTTAACATCGCCATTTTCTTCTACTACTCCCCTGACGCCTGACCAGAGGGCGCCAGGTATCACCTTCGCTCCATCTGTCGAACTACAGGTTTATATAGCGCAATTACAAATGTTAAGTTACCACTCACTCTTGCCATCTAGCGAATTAATTTGAATACTAGTAGGACAATATAATCAATAGATACCACGTAATACTTAATACAGTCCGAAATAGATTACAGATAGATTGGCGCACAATAAATCAAGACGAAACCCTGATTTTCGTCACATTACTCCAATATAATTATTTTCTTACAATATGTGCGGAATATGTTAAGGTAATTTTACAATGGTTTAATTAAAAGCAATATATACTTGTTATTATTTCGAATTGCGTTAATATAAACTGTTTTTGATTTGTTAGATGGTGTTAACTGCAACAGATTTAGATGAAACTTTAAAATAATTATGATTTAGGACTGGTTTAACTGTTGTTTGTCTTCTCTGTGATACGATGCCTTGTGTTAGCCTTAATACAATTACTTTTGTAGAAATATGTTTATAATATGTTAGAGTGAAGTTGAGATGAAACAATATTTTATTTCTTATTGTTCAGAACTGGTTTCATATTAACTGTTCCAATGGTTGCAATTTTTGTCATTTAATTGATGGTTGATTATAATTATAATCATTTTCATAAAACTTACTGAAATGGTTGTAAGACTTAACTTAAGGTTTAACTGATCCATTGTTTTTTTGTTTTTGTGATACAATAAATGATGTAAACTTGAATATAATAATTGTCAGAGAAACTGAAAGTTTTTTCTATGTCATGCATTAGATACATTTAAAGTTGTTCAATCCAGTCTCAAAAGTGCATAGTCTGGGTAGGATTGTGTACTTTTGAGATTGGATATACCAAAATATACAAAATACACCTGACAATCCCTTAAATAGAACGACATTCATAGCGCCCACAGTGGCATGATGTGGGAAAACTGTAGGCACAATCGTAGGTCCCACAGTGACATAGTGTGGGCAAACTGTAGGCACAATCGTAGGTCCCACAGTCACACAGTGTGGGCAAACTGTAGGTAAAACCGTAGGTCCCGCACCTGGCGATGATTTGCCACTAGCGGTACTATAAAGGCCGACGCTGGGTGCAGTGACATCTTGTCCGCGCCGATCTGCCCTGGGCCTTCCAGCTAACCCTTAGAGCGCAGCCTGCGCACCGCTTAGGGCTTGATGAGGTACAGACGATAAATGCCGGCCCCGCAGGGGTCCGCCCTTGCGTTCCCTCACGGGTCCACAAGCGTTGGCCTGTGAAGTATGGACGGGCGTCGCCCGTTCTCAGTCCCTCTGGGCTGGCGATGGTATTACGCTGTGGGCAAGCAACATCGGCACTACGTGGGTCCTGCAGGGAGTGGCTGTCTGGGTAAGTCAGTCAAATCAAATCAAAGGGAGATTGATTGATTGACGTAGAATTGTAGATTGGTTAGGTGAACAAGATGATGAGATCAGGAATTCCATACACATAGTTGAGGCACAACAGCAGAAATTGTTCTTATATAGATCTAATCATTTATTTAGACCTATATATGAAGAAATTCTTGACCATAATTCTAACAAGATCTAATACTTTATGGTAACAAATTATTGTTATGCATGAACAAATTAATTTGCAGTTTTTTTTATGTAGTCCAACTTCATAATGCCCAGGTAATTAAAAGCCTCCTTTATAACAGAAGCTCTCCAGCACAGTATACACTATACAGACTGCACGAAGTCTTTGTAGACTTCTTTCTTAGGTGCTTTAGACGATGATGATAGCGCATACAAGTCCATAAAATGTTGCATTACGATATGTCAGGAAATGCCAATGCATATAACAAAGATTAACAAGTATAACTTTTTGGCAGATTATAAAACTCTTGAGAATAAGCTGAGTATTTTGGTTGATAGTCTGACAGAAATTCGAATTATGTGTTCTTTCCACGTAAATATTTTAGTGTATTCATCATCAGTTCCTGACGCCAGCCATTTGGCGGCGATGGGTAACAATAAATGATTTCCATTGTCTTCGGTCAAGTCCATTGCTCCCTTTTAGTGTACGGTCAAGTCCATTGCTCCCCTTTTAGTGTTAGTCCAAGTGAGGCTATGTACTCATTAATTTTACGCTATCTATTCAGCATATAGTATTTGGACTGCCAAGGCTGTGACTAATGCCAGTTGCATTGGGCCAGCATACAAGGGACATGATAAAGACCAGAGGTCTGCCTTTGTTTCTTGCTTGTAGTGCATTGCGTGGGCTGACAACTCATATCTGCTGTAGGAATTCTTTTCTCATCATGCTTTCGCATTGTCCAACATTCCGACCCGATATTGTGTTATATTGTATCATATCGTATCATATTTGCTAAAGTTTCATATTTATCTGCATTATTTCTTATAGCCTACAATATCGTGTCTAATAATGCCACCTCCACCACATTTACTCTAATTTCTACAGCTGAATACAAAAACATATTAAGGTATTATTATATCATTATTACAAACTTTTTAACCTCTGCAATCTGAAGCGGGGGTTATTATGTAGCCTATTGAAGAGCTGTTTTTATCCAAATATTTGAAAGCCAATAGGAAATGGTGATTATGAGGCTTTTCTTAAAGGAAGAGAGACAAACAGACAGACAGACAGACAGAGTTCGTGCATCGGCCAAGCATTGTTAGTCGGTTCCATTCCATAGAGGCAGCATCATGGAATGCACGAGAGACCATGACAGTGCTACATCGAGGCTCAACCAAAAGACCCATATCTCAAGATCACAGACTGCATGGTGGAACGTAAGGAGAGAGTAATGGTTGAAGGTAGGAAGGTAGAAGTGCTCGTTGTCAGGACTTTATATGTAAGACAAGCCAATTTGAATCTTATTCTGAATTCAGCAGAAAGCCAAAGCAGTTGACCAAGCAGTTTTTAATGAGCTTGAATGAGAAGATGCATGCAGAACTATTCAAGCCATAGAATTTTGGATGCGCGGAAGCCACTTGACTTTTAGATTTTATACTCTTGCATGCATAAGTTGAATGAAAATGTAAAAGGATCGAGGTAAAAATTGGTTACACCAGAGATTGCGACATCATTAGAAATGAAATCAGAATCAGGTAAAAAAATTGACAAATCGTAAATATTTTTTAACACCTACAGAGTCATTTTTGCTGTAGTATCGAATGCAATAATTCGATCATGCTTTGGTAGATAGATCTTCGACTGTGTCCACTCTCTTTGACTTTTCTCGTGAGGAGGAAGTAAGTTTGAGAAAAACTCAACTATTGCTCGTCCACGTTCCAGTCATGCGCTTACCCTTCAGCAGTATATGGTATACGGTAGAAATTGTCGGTGGCTCTTTTGTTAATTGTCCATTGACTTAGATTGGTTGAGACGGCTGAGAAGGGGTGGACTGTCTCACAGGGAACGACGCGATTGGTAGACTCAAAGTTTGAACTCTGTCTGCATTGAATTCAAGAATATTATCAGACGATGTTTCGTTGTTTCTCAGAAAGAATTCGATGAGCAAGAGATATATCTTATCGCTTGATTTTATGGCAAGCTTCTCATTATACAGTTCAATATTAAACATGGGATGCGTCTTATGGTTATCCGGTCTGACCTTGAACAATTTCAGCCACGGATGTTTGCGGAAGACAGTGGATTAAGCAATCCGAAGTCAATTATTAAATGATTTTCCAGTGTTTCCATTCTCGAACTTAGTAAGTGACGTCGTTAATGAGTTCTTCTGACTCGATAAGTGTGCTCAGATTTAGTTATCAACAACAGATGAAAGCAGCGAATTTAGAGTTGTCAACACGAGGTCGTCTAAGGAGATCTCAGTGGTTTCTTTGCGTCGATCTTTATTGTTCAATCTGTCTCCTGCATTCTAGTTTAAGTTCTTATTACGAACCGTAATTGTAATGTCTGCTAATAAAATTGGAATGTCGTTTGCTGAGTTCCTTTGCTCACAATTATGAATTAGCATGTTCACTGTTTGGAGTGAGTGTCTTTCCAGCAGAATAGACCGACGCACGAGAGTGGGAGTCGATGTGTAAAAGCGATGGTCCAGAAGATCAGGCGAAGAGAAGCAAATGATATGCCCACTGTCTCGAACCTGGCGTAACCTGGCGCCATTTAGTATAGGGCCTATGTTGGGGAGAAGCCGAGCAAAGAGATCGAAACTAGAGCTGTACCGATATCGCTTTTTGCCGATTATGCCGATACCGCGTATAGTCGATTATTAAACAGCCAATACCCAATTTATGAGACCGAAAATACCATTATTTGTTTAGTCAAAAGGTTCGGTTCCGAATCATAAACCAGTAATCTATCGTCACAGCTATAAGGGTGGACGTTTAAATTAAGTTGGGAAGTTGTTAACAATATGTTTTAATGCGCAAATAATATTTATTAAGGGACATAAAACGATAGATGAAAATCGATGAAAAACTTGGAATATGCAATAATTCAAATAAAATTATTAAATTATAACACAATTTTGACATCGGCACCGATTAACCGATTATTTCTGCCGATACCCGATTATGCCGATTGCTCTAATAATCGGCCCGATTACGCGTATGGCCGTTTAATCGGTACAGCTCTAGTCGAAACCCAAGAGGAGGACCTCGTTCTTCAACAGTAGATCAATGCACAGAATAACTCTTTTAAGAGGAGATTTGGATTTGCTACTTAAAAAGCTATCATCTATCCGCACATTATACGGACGATCTCATGAGTTACATTATCTGTCTGCGCTTACAATGTTCCAACCGGCTTTTGTGGGTTTCTTGTGACTCGGCGTTTGTGGCCAGACGAGAAAGCATCACCCTTTTGTCGTCGACATCTGAAGTTGCCGATCGATCGGGCTTCGAACTGTTGTAGATCTGTGTTTTCAGAACAAGAGGGAGCGATGAAATAAGAGAACAGAAGGGAAATGGAAGTCTCCCGTCCTCTAAGATTCCAGATGAACCACAGCACTCAAGGAAAGACAGCGAAGGAAAACAAAAAAATGGGAGGAAAGAGAAGGTCAGGAAGGAAGGTAAATGGACCTCTGAAAGTTTCCGTATACGGCACCTTGAGGGATTTTGTCATGGAACCGGCAAATGCAGCAACTGCCGAATACAAACATCTTCCCGGTAACTTGTCTTCCAAAGCCTTTAGCAAATCTTACATATATAGACAATGAAGAAAAAATCGAAACTAATCGCCTTTCATGGATTAAAAGGTAATTCGTGGACGTAAGGCATGTAATAGATAAGGAAAAGTAACAACAGCACCATCATCACCACCATCACCACCATCACCACCATCACCAGCACCATCGTAATCATCATCATCATTACCACCACCACCACACCACCACCATCATCATCATCATCATCATCATCATCATCATCATCATCATCATCATCATCATAATTACCACTAACATCATCATTATCATCATCATCATCGTTATCATAATTACCACCACCACTATCATCATCGTCATCACCACCATCACCACCAGCACAATTGTAATCATCATCATCATCATCATTACCATCATCACACCACCACCACCACCACCATCATCATCATCATCATCATAATTACCACCAACATCATCATTATCATCATCATCATCGTTATCATAATTACCACCACCGTCGTCATTATCATCGCCATTCTATAACCTGCAGTGGAGCCACTGCATCCATCAGCTGATAATGACCCATAATAACCAATGATAAACCCCTTTAAACCTGCCATAGACCTGTAATAAAAACCTATAATAAAAACCTATAATAAACCTTGAATAACGATAAGAACCTTACACACCATAAGTTTAAAAGAAGAAGAAAGCAGTGGCCTCTCAGCTAATCTAGATCATCTTATAGTTCTCTTTGCTGTCTCCTGTCTTCGTGATCAATTGCGCCTTTCAAGGGTCTTTTATACACAAGTGCTACATAAATGTCCCTATGCAAATACCTATCTTCAGTTCGACATGCTGTTCACTAGCGTTTTGTTTTCGCAGTGTTTTTGACTGTTTTATCCTCTCGCGCTCTTAAGAGCAGTGTCTGTTAAATGGAGCACCAATGTGGCTATAGAATTGACATGGGCTCCTTTGGTCAGCCATTGTAACTATTCGTCTGTCAATCAACGAGGCAGTTAGGTCCCTACCAGTGTTGTTCAGTAATTGAAATACATGTAATTGAATTATGTAATTGAATTACAAGTTCCGTAATTGTAATTGTAATTGAATTACATTTTATGTCCAGTAATTGTAATTGTATTTCAATTACAATATTGCATGTAATTTGTAATTGAATGAAGTGTAAATTACAAATTACTTTCATAAAGTCAGCAAAGATGCCAGCCTGCCGGGTTGACCCGGGCCACCCGTTTAATTGAATAAACGGCTCTGCATAATGTTTGCATGGCAACATAATTGTCAACATTATTCTGTCCTTACACCCCTCTTACAATCTTACTTCTTACAGCACACTTTAATAGACCCTAAGGGCAAGGGCTGACCATCATTATCAAACTATCCATGCAGTCATTCTTAGCTAGCTTACTGCGGCTGCCTACAGAAAACAGAGCTTCCATCTTCAGCTCCAGTTGATCGTCTCTTTAGCACTAATGGACGAATTGACTCACCCAGGCGCAATCAATTAAGTTCTATAGAAAACTTCTGCTCCTAAAAATCAAATAAACTCTAGCTTGTTTAATGGATCATTATTGTAAATCGTATTTTGGATACCTGGCAAACTTATAATACAATTGAATGTATATAATTATTACCATTTACAGGTCATTGGCCCATTGGATGTTTTAGTTTAAAAATAGAGTATATTTAAAATTATTGAATTTTTTAAAATCATATGCCAATTTTAAAGGAATAATTGAAAGTGATTGGTAATTGAATTACAATCAAAATGTAATTGTAATTCAATTACTTTCACAATCAAGTAATTGTAATTGTAATTCAATTACATATACAAGCATGTAATTGCAATTATAATTGAATTACATTTGCAATGTAATTCATACAACACTGGTCCCTACAGTGCTATAAATAGGCTGTAAGCAGTCAATTCGGTGCTTTGTAGAATGTGATATATTCTAGAGCCACACTAACAGTAGTCGTGTGCTTTCGGAAAAATGTTGTTTTCGTGTCTGCACTGATCTCTTGTCCAGGTATATTTCATCATCGCAGTTTTTATTGCACTGTTGATACCGCATCTGTTTCCTAGGCTGTTCATCATTCGCCCCAGGAAGAACTTCCTTCCTCCTTCCTCCTCCACAACCACGTCCTCCTCCTCTTCTTCATCTTTCTCTACCTACTCCTCCCCTCCTTTTTCTCCCCCTACTACTACTTCGACTCTTGCACATTCTCTTCTGATGTAACGATTTCTATCTGACGTTGGCGTATTTTATGCATTTGACCTCTAGAGGGCAGGACTTGTACTTCTAATCAGACTTCCGGTCACTTTAGTGGGCTCTTGTGAACCTATAATTATAATTGTAATTGTAATTGTAATAATAATAATAATGATAATTATGATTTTTTTTACCTGAGGTACAAATGATCCCGCAGGATATCAAAATAGGGATGGCATCTTTCATTGATGTCGTGCTTGCATGTTGTTGTTGTTGTTGTTATTATTATTATTATTATTATTATTATTATTATTATTATTATTATTTTTTTATGCCCCGAGGTATACATGATCCCCAGGGACTTAATATTAATTAAGAACAATAAAATTCGTCTGGAACGGCACCTAATCGTCGTCAAGGTCCAGTGTGGCAAAAGTACCGCGGAAAGCCACCGCATTGAACCGCTGGATCATTACAGATATGCGCTGAAATAGGTAGGAGGTTTCGCGTGCATCTCCGGATATCGTGCTGAGGTTCTGTCCCAATGATGATATAAAGGCCAAGCCTTCAGAACTCACCGGGCCCATGGTTTCAAAGGCCATTATTATTATTATTATTATTATTATTATTATTATTATTATTATATTGCAGAGCAAAATAAAAAAACCTTTCGTTGCTTCACGTAGATTCACATGATAACCATAACCATAACCATAAATTCTATTGTTTTCAACAGAAGCAAAGCATACAATCATCATAATTACAGTATGACAGTAGGAAAACAACGGGGGTAGAGAACCCTAAAGGGAACAAGTCCCGACTAGTAGGGTCACCCTTACATCATTGTTGCACTCGAGTGGCAGACCGAATAATTAGTTAATTCTGCTATTTTTAATCCTTAACAAATCTTATTTGAACGTATCGTTATTGTTGACACTGTCAGCTACAGATGCACCGAGGCGGCGGTAAAAAGGCTTCAACCCGGAATCACTAAACGATACTTTGCTTATTAAGCCAAAAACATCTGACGATATTGTCTTCAAAAGATTCAATACACGGAAACCAATGGCATGAAACGAACCTACGCAATGGTGGCTATTCCTATTGGCTGTGTATGTCCTTTGAATATTCCCACTTTAGAGAACTACGCCACTGATCGTACTCTGTCAGTGCCAGTCTCAAGCCTGGATAAAGTAGGAGGGCGACGCTAATGATCTTTGTTATCACACAGTGTCGTTAAACTGAAACTACTACTACCATCCGTAAACTAGGTAGAAAAGAAGAAGGTAATGATGGGTGGAAGGAAGAAAGGACGGACGGAAGAACGGAAGGAAAGAAGGACGAAGTGATGGCTAAGGCAGAAGAGTGATTATAAAGCCTATGCTATCTTTTGTGGAGCTTTAATGTTCTAGTATATACGATATTCTTTGACAACATTCTCCGTTGTCATTTATAAATATGCCATTGTATAACCGAGAGCTTGCGATGAGTGATTTGAATCTAAAACCTCAGTTATTTCCAGTAGCGTCTTCATTGTCTACCGGTCTTAATCGTCATGTCTTCTGCCACAAAATGGACAAACTTAAATCAAAAAAAGTGATCCACATTCCACAAGTCTATATATAGTGCCTTATACTAAAAATTTACTGTTTTACTTTACTTTTTATTTCTTACATTTCAGTAGCAACGAGGTTATGAGGAATTCCAACTCGTTTATTCTCCGACCTTCACTAATGCAATATCTGTTCAAATATCCAGACAATATGAGAATCTTTCTTATAGCTTTGTGTATGTAAATGTACATATATTTATCTAGAAACATATGCATACATCATGTACATTAAGCACCAGATACATACGCAGTTATCTGGGAATATGTACACATAATTATGCAACTATAAACTTGACATCAAACCAGAGGAAATAGAATTGATATATTATGGCTGAGAAGAGTTGAGCTTCACAACGTTGCTCTCAGCAGCCCATCTGCTCTTTTTATAATCCAATCAACCGGTTGTTAAGCGTTGAGAGAAGAAGGTTCACCTAATGAAGAAGACTTCAGATGATCTCTCACAAATTATTTCGTTCTAAGATAACGCAAGTCCAGAAGAGGGACCGTTCCTCGGCATTTGTCTGAATTCCCCACCCCATCCGCGGGGTGGGGTGGGTGTGGATGTAAGACTTGAGCTTATCATAATAAACATGCAACGGGAGAGGAAGACAGAGGCCACGCACAACTAACAACACGAAAACATAAAATACGTAAACGCAGTCATCCATGAAATAGATGTCCTCTTCCATGTATATGTTCGTTTGTCTTTCGACCCCCCCCTCTCTCTCTCTCTGTCTCTCTGTCTCTCTGTCTCTCTCTGTCTCTCTCTCTGTCTCTCTCTGTCTCTCTCTCTCTGTCTGTCTGTCTGTCTGACAGACAGACAGACAGACAGAGACTGATCGCATTTGAAAGGATTGACACCGCATGAAATTTCAAGTGACATGCTGGAAGTTTTAAGTGATGATACATTGATATCCCTTCACAGTCTACACTCCACAGATGGATTGCTGAATTCCAACGGAGCAGGCAGTCAACTGAAGATGAGCACCGTTCTGGACGCCCCGTTGACACATGTAGTGTAATTGACCATTTATATAGCAACCCCTTCAAGATAATTATCTACTCAGAGGCGCTCTCTGCTCTGTCCACGAATGCGGATTCGAACTGCTGAGTCATTCGCCCTATTCTCCAGACTTCAACCCGTGTGATTTTCATATGTTCAGAATTTTTGAAAAATTCACTCCGTTGACATGCTTTTCAAAGTGATGAAGATGTTAATCAGCTCATAAATGAGTGGATTGAAGAGCCTGATGGAAAGTCCTTCGGGGACGGTGCATAGGCACTTGAACATCGCTGGGAAAAATGTGTTTGCACTTGGTGGAAACTATGTTGAAAACACTGTAAAGTGATTTTGATTGAAGTCGTTTGTATGTATATTTTATTCACTACTTATTGGTCATCCATCGTGCATGTCGAATAGACCAATCTTAACCATAATTTTATAAGACTGACCGACCACTTCCCGACAAATACAACTAAGGCTGAAGGGCCACTTCTTACCCCCAGCCAATACAACTTCGTCAGCCTGGTCGGGAAGTGGTCTGTTAGTCTTATATGGTTCAGGTTGGTCTATTCAGTATTCACTGTAAGCTTATACATATATTACACTAGCGGTGCGGAGTCTGTCTCTAGTCAGTCATAGAATAATTTTTCCGATGAACCACGCAGTCGCAATTACCAACAGTCAACAAATCGTTCACATCTTTGCGTTTCTTACTCAGTGAGTTCCAGATAATTATCCGTCTAATCACTGACAGGTATTGCTCTGCATTTCGACGGCAAGAAACACTTGCAAGCCATCATACTGTGTATGAGGGGAGCAACTCTGAGTGCAATCACCTGTAGCTGGTCAGATGACGCAAGCACCTCAGGATGTTTTACACCTGCAAGCATATACGATATACACAGCCATAGTCTGCGCAGTTGGTAGATGATTATATCTGAGAGGAGGAGTCGCTACACGATGTATGTTTTCAAACGGTAATGATACGACATGTACTCATGGTAAAGTGATCGCCCAAGGTGTAAACTTTATGAGTGCATTAAACCGGTGATTGCTACGCAAATTTTGCGTAGCAATCACCGGTTCAATCGGTTCAATGAATCGGATCCCTTCCCGACCATTTATGGCCCCTGCTGTTCGAAGAGAATTAAATTGGTGCCTACAGTTATTAATTATTAGATTGAATTAAAGGTATCAAACCCGAAAGCGATATTAGAGGGAGGGATGTAGAGCATAGCAGCTGAACCGAGCCCACAAATTCCTCGCCGTTATCTTGCTTGAGTGCAACCATAGGCTCCATGCTATAGAAACCGCCAACATTTTCCTGCACTTAAAACTACCCACGCCCTTCGAACGGAAGTCTGCTACCCGTTGCCAGTCAGGAATTCCAATTCTATCTATTGCCATGAATTAGACTAGAGACATTCGTTGCTTCTCTTTTAGTTCGGTTTCAGTTCATCTCAAATGGAAAAATTAATTTGTAAGAACTTGACAATAGTTACTTTTCATCGTACTACTACAGCAGAAACAACAACAGCAGCGACTACAACAACAACTACTACTGCTAATACTGACGCCGCTGCTGCTACTACAACTACTACTACTACTACTACTACTAACTACTACTGCTACTGCTACTACTACTACTACTACTACTACTACTACTACTACTACTACTACTACTACTACTACTACTACTACTACTACTACTACTACTACTACTACTACTACTACTACTACTACTACTACTACTACTACTACTACTACTACTACTACTACTACTACTACTACTACTACTACTACTACTACTACTACTACTACTACTACTACTACTACTACTACTACTACTACTACTACTACTACTACTACTACTACTACTACTACTACTAAAGAGAACAACGAATGTCTACTACTACTACTACTACTACTACTACTACTACTACTACTACTTCCTCCTCCTCCTCCTCCTCCTCCTCCTCTCCTCCTCTTCCTCCTCTTCCTCCTCTTCCTCTTCTTCCTCCTCTTCCTCTTCTTTCTTTTTCTTCCTCATAACCTTGCACTTGATCTTCTTGTGCTTCTTGTTGTTCTTGTTCTTCCTGTTGTTCTTGTTCTTCCTGTTGTTCTTGTTCTTGTTCTTGTTCTTGTTCTTGTTCTTGTTCTTGTTCTTGTTCTTGTTCTTGTTCTTGTTCTTGTTCTTGTTCTTGTTCTTGCTGTTGCTGTTGCTGTTGCTGTTGCTGTTGCTGTTGCTGTTGCTGTTGCTGTTGCTGTTGCTGTTGCTGTTGCTGTTGCTGTTGCTGTTGCTGTTGCTGTTGCTGTTGCTGTTGCTGTTGCTGTTGCTGTTGCTGTTGTTGTTGTTGTTGTTGTTGTTGTTGTTGTTGTTGTTGTTGTTGTTGTTCTTCTTCTTCTTCTTCTTCTTCTTCTTCTTCTTCTTCTTCTTCTTCTTCTTCTTCTTCTTCTTCTTCTTCTTCTTCTTCTTCTTCTTCTTCTTCTTCTTCTTCTTCTTTAACAATGAATCTGTGGGAGTTGATTGATGATCGTCAAATGCAAACACTCGACTGATGAAAGTTTCACTCGTCACTACATGAAAACTGACATATTGGCCATTTGGAAATTGATGGAAGGATGGATGCATGCATGCATGCATGATTCGTGGATAGGTGGATGGGTGGATGGATGGATGAATGGATGGATAGATGGATGGATGAATGCGTGCATGGATGCATGGACAAGATGAGATGATTGCTTAAACGTGAATGTTTTCTGCGCCAGTATTTTTGTCTCCTCTGATTCGATTGCAATTCTCAGGGTGTCTGACGAAATCAATTTGCGCTAAGACTTGGATAACTGATTCTCCGCTGGAAATGAGTGCTACGAAATGGGAAGAGACGGATGGAGAGGAAAGAGGAGGAAGACAGCGAGCGACACCAGAGAGACAGAGACAGGGGAGTAGAAGGAAGAGGGGTAGGAGGAGGACATGGCGTATGGCGCAGATAGAGTGGGATCAAGTCCTTCTTCCTTCTGCTCCTCAGGTATTGACCTGGAATCGACCCGACAGCTAATGACTTATGTCAGAATGATTCATTCCGTCATTTAACCGCTTCTCTCCTGTCAGCATTCCAGTCATGCACCATCTGCCATGAAGTCTCTCTGGAACGAAAGGAGGATGACCAGCTGACAACTGACAGGAGACACAGAGACACAGAGACACCGAGACACAGAGACACACGAGACACAGAGACACACTGCCTCTGGCGGCTCAGTCAAAACTCCCTCTTATGGGGGGGGGGACGATTCTTGGCCTCTGCTTCTCTGTCTCTCACTCTTTGTACCTTACTCTCTGTCTGTCTCTGTCTCTGTCTCTTTGTTTGATATGTTTTTTGTCTGTCTAACTGCGTGTGAATCTGCGTATCCGTCTTCGTCTGTGTTCTGTCGATTGACAGTCTAATTACGTCAAGGTCTGTGCTGTCTGTCTGAAGTAGAAGGCTCTCTTTCAGTTCGAAGGCTTTTCAGTTACGGTCGATTGAGTCTCGGGACCTCGATGGGAATTGGAATCTGCGCTGCCATCCGATGCAGTAAGTTCCCGTCTCAGCCTAATTCTTCAGCGGATGGGTGGCTGGCCAACTGGACCTCTGTGACGATGACTGCCCGACGGAGAGAGATGGAGGACCTTCTGAGGATGAGAGGCCAACGTAGACCAACGGAGGTGGGTGCCTGGAGGACTGCAGTGTGCCAGGAAGGATGGTCAATGGGGAAAGCCGGAAGAACACAGGGTTAGAGGAGGCTGGTGGAAAAGCACTGACCAGTCGGTCCTTTGTATATATTGCCATGGAGGGTGCATAAATGGATGGATGGATAGATGGATGGATGGATGGATGGAGGAATAGATGAATGAATGTGTGGATGGATGGATGGATGGATGAATGGATGGATGGGTGGATGGATGGTGGATGGATGGATGGATGGATGGATGGATGGATGGATGGATGGAGGAATAGATGAATGAATGTGTGGATGGATGGATGGATGAGATGGCTGAATGGATAGATGGGTGGATGGATGGTGGATGGATGGATGGATGGATGGACGGATGGATGGATGGATGGATGGATGGATGGATGGATGGATGGATGGATGGATGGATGGATGGATGGATGGATGGATGGATGGATGGATGGATGGATGGATGGATGGATGGATGGATGGATGGATGGATGGATGGATGGATGGATGGATGGATGGATGGATGGATGGATGGACGGATGGATGGATGGATGGATGATATGGGTGGATGGATGGACGATGGATGGATGGTTGGATAGATGGATGGATAGATGGGTGAATGGATGGATAGATAGATAGATGGATGGATGGATGGATGTATGGATGTATGGATGTATGGATGTATGGATGGATAGATAGATGGATGGATGGATGGATGGATGGATGGATGGATGGATTGATAGATGGATAGATAGATGGATAGATAGATGGATGGATGGATGGATGGATGGATGGATGGATGGATGGATGGATGAAGAATCTAGATGGATGGACGGATGGATGGATGGATAGATGTGATAGATGGATAGATGGATGGATGGATGGATGGATGGATGGATGGATGGACGGATAGATGGATTGGATAGATGGATGGATAGATGGATGGATGGATGGATGGATGGATGGATGGATAGATTTATGAGTGGATGGATGTATGGATGGATAGATATCTGGATGGATGGATGGATGGATGGATGGATAGATGGATCCTGATAGATGGATAGATAGATCTGATGGATGGATAGATAGATAGATAGATAGATAGATAGATAGATAGATAAGATAGATGGATAAGATAGATAGATAGATAGATAGATTAGATAGATAGATAGATGGATGGATGGATGGATGGATGGATGGATGGATGGATGGATGGATGGATGGATGGATGATGGATGGATGTATGGAGTGGATGGATGTATGGATGGATGGATGGATGGATGGATGGATGGATGGATGGATGGATGGATGGATGGATGGATGGATGGATGGATGGATGGATGGATGGATGGATGGATGGATGGATGGATGGATGGATGGATGGATGGATGGATGGATGGATAGATGGATGGATGGATGGATGGATGGATGGATGTATGGGTGGATGGATGGATGGATGGATGGATGGATGGATGGAAGAGCGAACGAACGATCGATGGATGGTTGTGATGATTCAATCGATGGCTGAAGTAGATCGATCGAACTATCTAGAACTGTATGCATGACTTCCTTCGTCAGATGCTTATCTCGTCATTGTAACCATCAACTTCTTTTGTCAACAATTCATGCAGGTCAAACGTAGTCAAACGATTTGAGCGATCGGCGTATCAGAGCACGCGCAGGTGCAGTCCAAGGGAGAGACAGACAGACAGACAGGCTGACAGAATGACAGGCAGACAGCGTCCAATGACTTCACAATATATACGGCAGCATATCGAGTTGGAAACAACCTGTAACGAAACCGATCAATTAAACAGCTGTATAGGAGCAACTGCATGAGCTCACGCCTTATCACGCCTTTCTTTCGTACACTCTTAAAATTGCAGAGTTTTCTCAGCTATGCTTTTCTTAGTTGTTATGATAAACTTCATTGAACTATGCAAAATTGCTATTGCAACAGAGAATTTAGTTTAGTCAGCAAACTTTAGCTGAAAGAGGTAACTTGCGCTTTGGTAATTCTGCTAAGAATGCATAGAGGCTAGGCCTTCTCAAAATGACTATGCGCTAACGTGTCTTCACAAAGCGTTTGTCTATATAACTTATCTAAATACTTGTGCAGGCTATGGCTCTTAGTTGATATAGCATCGCAACTTAGGTAGGCCCCTATACATATATCAACTATGCAAGTTAGTTAGCTAGCAGCAATGATCGGCATCCATTAAGCCCCACCAAGAGGCTTTGCTGCATTAACAACGCCACATATATCCAAACATCAGTTATCTGCATCGGATTTGAACACCGTTGATTGGCTATTGGCTATCGAGGAATAGGCTGCACGAATTTCAAACCCCGGTCGACCGTCCAGGGCGTCCACGAGGCAATTAACACCCTAATCACTTAAACATCTGGCAATCTGTAGAGGATGACCACTGTGTGATGTATATATAAGGACGTATATTTAGATAGAATGTGCTTGTTGAACTCATGTATATAACGCTGATGTTGGCGTAAGATTATATGTATTTATATGCACGATGTAATTGTAATACTGAACTCTATCAAATCGCGTTGTTAGACTGTTAGACACATCATTCCAGACGAAGCCGAGTAGACGAAAGGTCGAATGCTCGACAATAAAATTTGAAAAGTCTCTGTTTCAAAACCAGAGCCTTTTCTGAATTATACCTATTCCTTATGTCTAACATCAGCAACGCCTGGAATAGTCTAGGTCTATGGATACGAATCTAGCCCTTAACAGCCAACGACGACAGCGATTCTACAACAACTCTTACCAAAACAACTACAACAACGACTACAACAAGGGAGGCCACATTATACGTCGGCTCCAACTCAACAATGGACCACCAGCGAATCATCAAAGCAAAAACGACTACAGCTCAAGATCGAGAAATGCCAACAGAAGTAGTAGCTTTGGCCGTATGGCCACGGGTGACCAACGCAACAACAACTACTACTTACACCGCGACTACAACCACACAATAACTGGAACGGAAACCATCACATCAGCAGTAACAACAACTAAGACAACAGCAACACACGCAACAACAACAGCAACAACATCGACATCCAGCATCCAGGCGACCACAGAAGCAACAAGGCATAATGAAAAGCCAACTACGCTTGCATAGTTTCGGAAACGCCTGAAGACTATCTTATTTGTTAGAGCCTTTGGTCGGGAGCACCTCTGAATCATTGAGTGGCGCTATACAAATGTTCAATTACAACAGTTACCCTACATAGGCAGCCAGAGCCCCTGCTACAACGCTAATTACGAGATCCAACTAAGCATGCTTAGTTACCCTACCTAGGCAGCCAGAGCCCCCGCTACAACGCTATTTACGAGATCCAACTAAGCATGGGTAGTTACCCTACCTACTACCTAGGCAGCCAGAGCCCCCGCTACAACGCTAATTACGAGATCCAACTAAGCATGCGTAGTTGACCCACCTACAGCGTGCATAGGAGAATCAGCTTGATATTTAAGGCAAATCAGGTACATTCTGATAACTACGCAAAATTACGTGGATCAACTCAAGGCTTAGGAAGCTAATTTTTAACTATGAATCTTAGTTGTGTTGCCTGCGGATTCAGCTGATTTAACTTTGCAAATTTAAGAGTGTATAGCTGTCTGTTTGCCTCAGCCTGTCTGTCCTTTTGCTTCTGCCTGTCTGTCCTTTTGCTTCTGCCTGTCTGTCCTTTTGCTTCTGCCTGTCTGTCCTTTTGCTTCTGCCTGTCTGTCCGTTTCATTTTCTACAATTACGACAAATGGTCTGTTAACGTACCAAAGAAAACTAATGGTCCAATAGCAGAGCTAGAAATCCGGATCATCTGCGCTGTGATGGCATCTCGTTAGAACAGACGATGGAAAGAGTTGCATCAGATGAATCTGTGCTAAACGATCTAAGTTTAGTAGTGTGTGTCGTACTACAGTCGTAGTATTTCAAGAACTAGAGTTTTAAGCTTTCATCGAAGATAAGAGGAGAAGAGGATAGGAAAGTACAATAGAGGAGAGGACAGAAGAGAACAAAAGAGAACAGGACAGTATGCTACACTGCAGTGCTTCCCAAAGTGGTGGTCCGCAGACCGGTGCCGGTCCGCGAGCCCTCAGGTGACGGTCCGCAAAGCGAGTCAAGAAACTGTTCAAATTGTCTTGGAATCAATAAATGGCTATTTTATTTTTACAAGTCATAGCAGAAAACACTTATTAGGCTAGCATTTAAAGGGTAATAGAGTCATAGAATTGGTTAAACATGCATTTAAATCAATTTTAATACATATTTGAGGAATTTAGGAGATCGAGAAAACGAAAAAGAGTAATAATTATTTTGGCACCGTTCCTCCTGCATTGAGAAAATTCCTGGCGGTCCGTGACACTGAAAGTTAATTTCTGCCGGTCCGTGACACTGAAAAGTTTGGGAAGCGCTGTGCTACAGGACAAAAGAACAGCAGACGAGATAATAGGACAAGAGAGGACAGGACAGGATAGAAGACGGGAGGACAAAAGAGGATGGACAAGAAAAGAGGCCAAGAAAAGAGCGAACAGGAGAGGAGAAGACAAGAGAGAGAAGAAGAGAAGATAACAGATTAAGACAGAGAAGAGAACAGCAGAGAAGGAGAGGACAGAAGAGAACATAAGAGGACAGGAGAAGAGAAGATAAGAGACGAATAAGCGTCATTCAATTGTGTTAACAGGATTATGCTCAGTATATATGTATGTAATGTAGACATGTATGTGGTCATCCCCAGGTGGCATAAAAGCAATGGACCTGCCTTCGGGCAGAGAACTCATCGTCATGGTGATGAGAATTAGG
>JACEVL010000009.1:1152097-1169597 GCA_020284085.1 Aporrectodea caliginosa
ATAGAAAGAGAGAGAGAAAGCAGGAGTAAACGTGATAAAGACTAAGGTCTAGAAGGCTAAGATTAGGACACAACGAAAACATCAGGATTTCAATCACTGCACTGGCTTCCTATTTTAAATGTGTCTCATCGTTCACAAGAACAGTGCATATTGGCCAGCATATATATCTTTCGTCTTTACTTACACCTCGGAATCACACCATACTTCACTCGCTCATCGGATCCTTGAATAGTTGTAACCAAAACCAGACTGGTTTGGATTCCTACGCTTTCTCGGTTGCGAACTCGGGTCTCGGAATTTGTAAAATGGTTTTCCACAAGGTCTCCGATTTCCTTGAAGTCTGGTGTAAAACTGGTTCGGATTATTTCCTCTGTAGCCTGTTTTCTAGTTTCTGGAGCCTCCACTCTGACTTCTGATGAGGTGCTGCATGGAAGCGATCATTGGTTAATGCCTTAAATGCAGTGATTAGTTGACGATATGCTTGCTTTTGATTACTTTACTGTAACAAAGTATATACACTGTGTCCACGATAAAGTAGATCATTAGACTTTGTAAAATATCTTGGTCAATTGTAGTACTATAGGTACTAAATTTGGTGCACATGAACTTCAGTCTATTCTATCTAAACCCTGCAAATTTTATTTCAATTGATGCAACGGTTACGAGGATATACCCTTATGAAATTGGGTGGTTGCGGAACCAAGTTACCAACACGTAATACGCATCGACAGATGCGTGCGCGGCTGATCATCCTGACTCAGCACCAGTTCTCCGACAGCATTGATATTTGTTTGCGTCCGTGGTTTTGTTTGCGTCTCGTGGTTTCCTTGCAACTGATCCGGTTGTGGCAATCTTTTTTAACAGCTTGCTGACACCAGCTAGGGACCAATTTTTCATTGGAAATTCTGTAATGAGTCTCCTACGCCATACCCCTTCGTCTCTCTCAACTCCTTGATTAAAAGCTTGTCCTCTGCACTGAAAACCATTTCTTTACAACCAACTACTGTTACGTAAAACAGGTCTCGTAGTGTAATTGTTTCCGAAAATGACGCTTATAAACAACAGCCTATCCCTGCGGTAGCCAGAAAAATGACGTAATTCTATGCGTATTACGTGTTGGTAACTTGGTTCCTCAACCACCCAATTTCATAAGGGTATATCCTCGTAACCGTTGCATCAATTGTAATAAAATTTGCAGGGTATAGATAGAATAGACTGAAGTTCATATGCACCAAATTTAATACCTATAATAGTACAATTGGCCAAGATATTTTACAAAGTCTAGTGATCTACTTTATCGTGGACACAGTGTAGAGTTGCTTTACCTTTTTTGCCTTCACTTGCCTAACGTTGCTTTGCTTAACTAAGTTAAGTAGCTCAAAATTATTCATTAACCCTAGCCTTACTGTAGATATATATCACCTACTCTTGCTTTAGTTCACCAAAACCTATCATCGATACATTACCTTGCCTGATCCCATTTGACTTATCATTTAGATTAGTCTTTCAGATTGTGCTTGCCTAAATTTTGGCTTTGGCCATCAGTCAACATCTTCCGATGAATTTTTCCTGCAACTTCTGTCAGCTTCTGTTAAAATATTTGTTCTCTCTAACTTTTCTTTATTATTTCAAAAATAATTTTTGCTCTTTTATTTCATTTTTATCTGTTTCATATTTGTTTCATATTATTTCCTTCGGTTTAACGTTTTACTTTTCTAAAATTTTTATTTGTAAATAATTTACAGACCTTAACATTGGCTGGTAAGATACTTTTCAATCTGCCTTTTCCTCATCCTGTTACCATTTTAATCTTCGCTTCCTTTTCCTCATTGTGTCGTCCTTTTCCTCATAGCTGACACCTGTTCGTCTTTTGCAGACGGCCTGCCAATGCCAAAGCTGTTGTGCGTCACGTGGTACAGCTTCGACGTGTTCTTTACGTCATCGACGATCTGCCACCTGTGTATGATCTCCATCGACCGTTTCATGGCCCTCAAGTACCCTCTGAAGTACGGAGGACACGCCAAGGACAAGAGCCACATGATCCTCAAGATCGCCATCGTCTGGATCATGTCGTTCTGTATCGCTGGTCCTCTCTTCATTCTGTCGATGCTCGATCCGAAGATCACGGTCCACTACAAGGGCTGCGGACCGGAAACGCAGACCTTCGTCATCTCAGCGACCGTCGTCTCCTTCTACCTGCCACTCCTCATCATGACCGTCATGTATGCGCTGACCGTCGACGCCCTGCGTCAGCAGCTCAGGGAG
The DNA here is from genome assembly GCA_020284085.1 of Aporrectodea caliginosa. NCBI lineage: Eukaryota > Metazoa > Annelida > Clitellata > Crassiclitellata > Lumbricidae > Aporrectodea > Aporrectodea caliginosa. Next base: position 1,154,363 of record JACEVL010000009.1, read on the forward strand.
CAACGACGCATGACGGTCACTCAGTCGCGCTGCACCTCAGTCGAGTCCTTCGAGCGTGGTTCCAGTCGAACGGAGGCAGCGGCGGCGGCAGCAGCAGCAGCAGCAGTAGCATCGTCAACATCCAATCCGAGTGACTCGCGTCCCTTCTCTCCGTTTGTCTCAACCTCAGGGACCGACGTCCAAGCCACTTCTGTCGGACTGGACAACACCTCAGACCCTCTGCCATCTACTAGGTCCAACCATCCGAGGTCTCTTTCGAGTATCGGGCGACAGCGCATCCAGGTATTCAAATTCCAGCATAAGAACCACTTGAACGATTGCCGTCGGCGAGGTACGATGAAGGCCTCTGACCGCGGTCGTCGGGCGGTCCGAGTACTCGGCTACCTATTCGCCGTCTTCGTCGTCTTCTACCTTCCGTTCTTCGCTGTCTACTTCATCAACGGAACCTGCGCCAGGTGCCAGGCCTTCATTTCCGGTCAGATGATCACAGCCTTCGAGTGGCTGCAGTACAGCGGATCAATGCTCAACCCCATCGTCTATCATATCTTCAACCCTGACTTCCGCAGAGCCTTCCACAAGATCCTTCGCTGCCGATTCGGAAAGAGACCGAACTAAGAAGGACCGACATAACTAAATGAACACCAGTCATTTCGAGAGTGCAGTTGTTCCACAACCTGTTGCGTCTTACAGGTTTTCAGAAGACAGGCAAACGGACAATGGAACTCAAGACATGCTGCCCACAAGGAATGGAACCGGCTACCAATGTTTTTCTCCCATGGTCGTATATCTGATTCTTCCATCAAGAGACGCATCAAACTCTGGAGATCTAACTGCTCTTCATCTGGTGACTGACTAACCACGCTGTCTTATAGGATTCGAATTTATGTGTAACTTTGCACACGTCAAATATAATTTTGCATATGTCAAAATTATTCGTAATAACACTGATGATGATGATGACGACGACGATGATGATGGTGGTGGTGGTGATGACGATGATGATAAAATCATCAGTGAAAACTATCCATTCCGAATCAGCGCTCTCCTAATTTCTGGAATCCTGACGGATAATATATATGTACCTCGGGGCAAATAATAATCGTAATGGACCTAATATTAATGATGATGATGATGATGATGATGATGATGATGATGATGATGATGATGATGATGATGATGATGATGATGATGATGATGATGATGATGATGATGATGATGATGATGATGATGATGATGATAAATAATAATAATAATAATAATAAAAATAGTCTTTATTAATTCAAACCGACAAACGCAGTATCATTACAATTCATTATGAACGGATGATCACAAGTTATTACTGTAACAGGAGTCTAATTTAACTATACGGCAACCATGCAAGGCGCCCAACCAACACATCCTACATCTCATTTTACCAACGCGCCATCTCGCGAGTGATAGGCTGAGTGGACCATTGGGAGGGTACGGGAAGCGATCCCGCTTCCTACTGCTCTTCACGCCAGTGATGTTACCACTACTTTATGATATGGGGCCATTGGGGCCTATAATAAAGTTGCACTTAGACCAGAGCCTCATTCGCAAACAACTGTTCTGAGATCAACCACCTATTCACAAGGTTGTAACCGGTATGTATGTATGTATGTATGTATGTATGTATGTATGTATGTATGTATGTATGTATGTATGTATGTATGTATGTATGTATGTATGTATGTATGTATGTATGTATGTATGTATGTATGTATGTATGTATGTATGTATGTATGTATGTATGTAACTATGTATGTATGTATGTATTTATGTATGTATGTATATATGTTATAGCGCCCCTTCAAGATTTCTACTCAGAGGCGCTCCCGACTACAGCGCTGACACTGAATTGGAGTTTCACGCCGAAGCGCATGAGCAATTGCGAGTAAAGGACTTGCCAAGGGTCCCTGCCCCGGCGGCTTGAGGTGGATTCGAAACAGCAACCCTCCGGCTGCATGGCACCGAACATGCACCACCGCGCCCCACCGGTGTCGAGGTCTCTCTCATCAATTCCTAATACCACACTCAAAGCGATCTCTGCGCCACTTGCAGGTGACTGGCTTTTCGCACTGACTATAACAAACTGCGGTCTTAGACCAGATGACGAAGCTGTGATAATCGCTGTTGGTCTTCCTCTTTGGAGTAAATATTTGAAGAACGCCCAAGCTCAGTGCAAGTAGTAGCAGCAGCATCAGCAGCAGCAGCAGCAGCGGTAGTAGTAGTAAATAGTGCTAAAATAAGGATGATTTGAATGTCATGCATGAATGCACAAGGTGTATTATAGGCTACTCTTCTTATCACCTCTATTACTAATCTGACGTTGGTGTAGATTATCTTAGGTCTTTTCTAAAGACGTGTTGGTCTATTAGTCACTCGTCAGATGGCATTTATTAGACCAACAATTTTCAGAGCAAGCACCCTTACTAAAAGTCATTCAGTCAACGGCACCGGACCTTAATTTCAATTATCTCTATTCCAGTTAGTTCTTTGCTGTTAATGATGAGCAGTGACTTCTGTATTCAGCCGCAGTGCTGCGACTATTTTTGAACAATACTACAAGTTCTAAAAATATATTGGAATATACATGTATAGTTTTAATGTCAATAGTTTTGATCAGTATTTGTTCGCATTTTTGACAGAGTTAGCTCCACAAATATTATCCAGGGACGGCACTCCTAGTGCTGGCAGTTGTCACGCAATCGTCTACTCGCCATTCGTCATTGATTCCATAACTTATGCACGTATACAGCCTACTACTTTAAGTAAGCCTTCGTTGCACCTGTCAATCGCAGCGTCACTCTGAGTGTATAGACACCAAATGCTCTGGTGCTTCTATCTCGCTGGTCGTGTTTTCTATTCATTTGATGGCGTTGACCGGTCGTTACTTTGGTTAGAGTCGACGACGTCCTTGAAGATCTTCGCTGCTTCCATCGATTTCATGTGCATACCTAAATAAACCAGGACATCATCGTCATTCACATAGTTTAAGAAACAGTCAAATGAAACACTATCACACGTAGCCTACGTTATACGTTTAGGCAACTAAATGCAAGATTATCTATATTCTTGTAAATACAATAGTCAAGGCAAAGCTTGATATGTCTTACTCAAGGGCGTTAATGTTCATTCATTCCGAGAATTTATATAGCGCCCTTCAAGGAACCTACTCAGAGGCGCTGTTGTGGCAAATATTTCGTGATTATGTTTGGAATTGGTCTTCTGTTCGACATCGAACGAGCAGACACAGTATTCTGCTGCTCAGTTGCGAAGAGTCAGTGTAAAAGTTCTAAATGTCTTGGCACTGGCGCTTTAAGTCGAGCCAGCGAGTTCACACATCAGAAGGTTGTTTCGATAGTTCCCCTTGGCTGCAGTCTTCTTTAAGTGGCGATGGTACATGTATATATGAGTGCCCTATCCAGTGTTTTACCAAGTTTTATAGGAGACTTCTTATGGTCAATAGGTTGGCCGTTGAGTTTGGTGTTAGAATAGTAATAATCCAAAGAATTAAAGGACACGACATCTTCTTTTCAAAATGAGAGTGATTTATGTCAGATGAAAGTAAGTAAGTTTAGAAAAAATATTACAAATATTCTTACTATCACTTGAACTCTCAACCAAGGCTGCTCTTAATACTAACAGTAAGTTTCGCAAATGGTCATTGATCGAATTAATGTAGTTAATCGAATTTATTTCCTTGCAGTCTTCCGTAAAACTCTTCTACAAATTATGACTTCACTGCCATAAATATATCTTCAAGAACATTTTCAGTAAAACTTAAGAGGCAAATTTTTGATTAAGCAGAAAGCTAAGTCTCAGCGTTCCTGGAGGGTTCTGCAAACGCGCTGTAATGTATTTATGAATGTCTGAACATTCATGCAGCGTTCTTATGCGTGTATTTATACAGTGTCAGAATAGCTCACATATTTATATAGCGCTAAAGTATATGTGGGTCTCAACATAGAACATTGCCATCTAGCAAATCTAAGAGATGAGCTTAGTTAATGGAAACATCTCTTGTTTATCAGCCGAAACCCATCGGATTTCCAGCAGAAAACTGCTCCAGAAATAATGTTCACATACATACACACATACATATGTACATACATAAATACATACATACACTGTCATACAGTATTACGAATGAACTGTTAATAACATAACTAAGATTCCTATTTTCAACCACATTCGCTATTGTCCTAGAAACACGATAGAGTCGGATAGACACTAGACAGCTGGTCATCGATGCTTACTGAGGAGCCATGGAGCGCAGGACTTGTGAAGTCCGTCCTTGGCTGACTTGACGATGCTGTCCGGTAGAGGAAGGGAGTGGCGGACCATGGCCCCGTAGAGTCCATACTCGGCCATGATGTTGCTCTGCTCGCCCCAAGTCTTCTCCGACTTACGCCACTTGGCTCTTCGATTCTGAAACCAGACCTACGACGGAAGAAGAGCAATTATATTACAGATCATGCATACGACTCCGCTTCTGAATGAGGATGAGCTGCTGTCGGTTAACAGGTGGCTTTATTGGCCGCAGAATCTGACGCAAAATATCCTATGATTTATTATCAACAGAACGTTTTACGTTTCCTCGTTCAGCCAATGGACAAACGTTGCATTCCCAAATGCTCGCCTGTCTGCTTACTTACTTACTCTGGGATGAGAAAAAAGCAACCGTATCTATTCAGCATGTGTTTATTCGAGGGATGGCTCTACCTATGACACACTAATAATAATTATGTGGTCTTTGACAGATTCTGCGGACTATCTTTGGAAATCTCTTGCAGAAAATGTAGCCTACGTGGTTCAAGAAACACGCTGCTCTCAGTTGAAAAGCTGGACTCGAAATAATTAGCTACATTTTACTCACCAGGCTAAAAACTATCGCTTTATCTATAACTAACGGCAATAAATCGACATACTTTCTTTCTGCTCCTTCTTTATTTCCCTTCGTACTCCTTCTCTTCCTTCCTGATTCTATTCCGTCTATGTTGTGTCTTCCTCCAACTTATTCTGCCTTCCTTTTATCTAATATCTATCAGGTTTTCTCTTTCTCTGCTATCTTCTATCATTTCTATCCCCTTCCGTCTTCCACCCTTGCCTAAAGTACCTTATCCGTTTTCTTTAATCCATAAATCTTTTTTATATCTTTGTTTTTCTCCTTCTGCCTTTTTCAAGCCTCTCTAGTCTTATAGTCTGCGTTTTTCACCTTGTCCACGGCCTCTCTTCTTCATATCTTCTTTTCATAACTTCTTTCTTTCTTCGCTGTCTGCATTCTCTCTTTCCCACTCTTCATCTCTTCTTCTGTGCTTTCATTTCCCTTCCTACTCTGCTATGTACACGTATCTGTCGTTTGTTTGTCTTCCTCTTCCTACCTGGATTCGGTCTTCCGATAGATCTGTTTTCCGTGTTAGAGCTTCTCGCTGACTTGCGTTCGGATACTGAGATTCGTGGAAAAGCCTTTCCAGTTCCTCCAACTGGAAGTGACTGAATATCGTCCTAGAAATGGAAGAAATGATACATGTAGCAGGAAATGAGTTGCAATGTAAGGACATTAATTACACAGCAGAGACCAATATCCAACGGTTCCGGCGCAGATTGTTTCGTGATAAAATCTGTTAAGTTAAGTAGAGAATGACATTTTCACAAGTAATCCACCCAGACCGATAGGCCTACGGGAGAAAGGGGAAAGAACCACCATTCGATATATGGTCAGACAGGGCTAAGAGAGTTGCAAGCATGAGGAGGTAGAGTTCCAGATGGAGGGACCGGCAACTGTGAATAAACCAAGTAAGACATATTTTGCAGCAGATGCTGATCGAAGAAAGGAGCGGCCTTTAACAGAGTTGCAAGGATTGACCATGAAGATAAATTATAATGGGAGATGATACATGCGCTCTGTATAATGAGGAGTCTCAGCTTGAGGCGGATACGCTCACAGACAGGAAGCCAGCGCAGAGGACGAAGATCAGGTGTGATATGGTCTTGGTACGAGAGTCCAAGATGCAGTAGGCCTATTCCTGTTAGAGGAAGCAGTGTGCGTTCTGAGACTGATCTGCAAGCAAGAGAAAGCAAGTCGAGGAGGAATGACGTATTTACACAGATGTAAACGTATAGACTATAAATAGGAGGGCTGAATTGCATTTGCCATTTGACACTATAATCTATATGCGGACTGATGTAGTAATCAATTGGTGATTGAAGGACTGATTGAATATGTCATCGACTGCTTACGAACTACGGCACTCAAATTTCTATTTTTTTATTATTATTATTATATTGAGATATGTAGAATGCATTCTATATTTTATTCATCGTTATCAGTATGATGTAGGACTCTAACCTGTGGCGTCGACGAGGTTTCTTTATCGCTTTGCCATCAAATCGAACCAAAAGACCTACACAACAGAAATCAACTTTCATTGGAGTCGCAAAATTGCAGACTGCGTCATGACTCAAGAGGCTATAGATATATAATTATATTTGCTCTGTGCAAAGTGCGCATGGTACTCGTGTACGTTTGAATTATCACGACACTTATGTATATACGTATTATACGTAAATACATAAGTGTCGTAACGTATACCTCACAAATCGCTGTACACGTGATATCTAGTAAATCTAAACAAGTGCTTAAGATTGGTCTCATTATAGAACTTGTTATCAGAGCCAACAGGTTTATCCAATGCAGCAACAGCTGTCGAATAGACCCTAGGCCTAGACTGAATGTCCTATAAAAGAAATTAGAAAAGGTGATAGAACTGATATTGAAGAACCTTTGCTCGAAGAGAAGTCAGATGTTTATGCCTACCGAAATCTCCAGACTGGATCTTGTGACTTTGCGTTGGCGCAGATCTAATGGCCGGCATGAGACAGCGTCGATACAAGTCTGAACAGTCGCTCAGTGGCTCTGATGGCAAGAACGAAGGTGGCTCGATCATCTGGTGGGCGGCCAGTTGTTCTTCGTAGAACGGAAGCCTGTAGGAACACTTCCAGGTGGTAAACCAGCTCGACAAGTCGCTGAAGTTAGTCAGATGGTGGAAAGCTGCTTTCTTCAGACATCCCAGCGGAAACGGCTGTGGAGTCGAAACGGATGATGCATGTGATGGTGCGAAGTTTCTTGAAGAGGCGAAGTGTGTGTTGATGCCGTCGTATCTGAACGCTGAAGCATTCATGCGTGATGAGTCTTGCCAGTCTGGAATGCCAAGAAGAGAATTGATTGCAAAAGTCGATCTGTCGCCACGGTTGATAAGTTCTTTGGAACCATGAATGGCACCTGGACAGCCGCTCTGTAAGATCATCTGAACTGGAACTGGCTGTCTCCCGTAATCGATGTCTATATCCATATACTACGGAGATGTGTGAACTACAGGAACAATTATAATTTTAATTGTTTTATCAGTAGCTTATCGTAGCATGGTGTTATATAGAGACCTATCCATGGTAATTATAATACTCCTGTGAATTGACAGTGCATATGGAAGATCGACGTAGACTTTTATTGGTCAGCACATGTGACTCGGTCCATTTACGAAGCTAGAAAATGAACCAGATATATATAGTAGAGAAAATAAAAGAAAATCAAACCCATTATTTAGGCACTATAAGGACGAGGTTTACAAAATGCTCTAACGCTCTAATTGAATTCGTCGATTGATTTACCTTAACCTACTTTGCAAATAAATTAAAAGTGTGCTCGCTTTCATTTTATACCATTCTGCCAAGATATGCTTACTACAGCAACGAAAATTTAATTTCAAAGTCTATACTTTGCCAAAAACAATAAAAGCCTAACATTATTATGTTAACAGCATAATCATTATGACATGCCATAGTAAATGCATTATTTTCGAATCTACTTCTGCTGAACTCCTCTATTATTGAGTAGTTAGTTGCACTCGACCAAAAATCAAAAATCCACTTAGAACCTGTATCCTCCAGCAACTCAATCTGGAATTTAACCACATGATAGGCCTTGTCTATTCCTGATATATTTAGGAAAGGTGTTCAAAAATGGATGGGCTGTCCTTCAGATGCAGCCAGATGCTATCGTCAGCACCGGTCACGAGAACTTGTCTATCGACCTGTCAATCAATTAAGTGATTGACAGTTTGAGCATGACCTTTAATTTGGAACGAATGATGCGCTTCGCGTCATCCGTTGAGAATTACTTCATCCAGTTTTGCTTGACAGATTGCCTGTTGCTTACAACAAGATTGAAATCAGTTATTGTAATCGTAATCGTGATGTATATACTTATATAGCTTATTTTCAGAGGTTCTCCCGACCTTAGAACACAATCGCCTTCAATCGACGGTGAAATAGACAGGGCACAGAAAGGGCAGAAAGCAGCTCATGTTGCGTTATGCTTGCCATGGCACCCTGGTCGTATGATTGGTAAAGTAAGCAGTTGTTCTCTCGCGTTCAGCTTTTAACGTACATAATTAATTTATGCCCATTGAGGTTCTTCCACTTCACCTGAAAAACTCTAGAATTTATGTATAATTTCTGTTCGTTTTGTAATTGATGTGTTGTTGAAATTAGGCCAATCAGTGACACGAAACCCAGTGAAAACGAAAAACTTAATCATACCCTGCCGTAATCTGTGCGTGACACCCCAATCAGTTTCGTCTTTCCTTTGTATTCGAGAGTGGGGTGTCGCGGACAGATTACGGCAGGGTATGAACACTACACTATTTCCGCCTTTATGTAACAATTCTCTATTTGTTATTCAACTATGGTGATATGCGCCTTTGTTTTCTTTTAACATTTTATTTTATGTGCTTTTAGACTGTGATATACTCATTGTACGCATAATAATCAATTATATCCGATTAAAATTGTTATTGTGTCTCATGCGCAATTTCTGTTCAAATGGCCAACTCTTTTTTCGCTTATATTGGCACATCTGCATGGAACATTTAACTCACTGCGTTGCCCATGCATCATCTCGAGATCTTACCTCACCTTATAATCCCAAACAAATCCATAAGTATATATGTCGTCAACTTCAAAGACATTATGATCGCAACGGGAATACTTAAGAAGAGATTAGACGTCGTTGTTCTATAGACGCTCATTCTATGGATTATGCCTTATAGTGAGGGCTGTTAGACCGAAAATTTAAGCGGATGGGGACCGACTGGACAAAAGCACCAAACTTTTTGTGTACTTAGGTTTGGTCATATGGTAATGATTTAGGGTAGGAGACATGCGATCCGACCACGGGGTCACCCCTCAAAAATGCATTTTAACCAAGATGGCGGCCAATAATGGCGCCAACACAGAAAACAGTATATATCAGGTCATAGGTAAGCTACAAAAACAAACGAAGTATCAAATTTAACATTGTCAAAGTCAAGGAATCGATTTATCGTAGTGGCAATAGTGTCCGAATGCTGCTATCCAAGATGGCGTCCAATATGGCCGCCAACACACACAAATATGTATATATCAGGTCAGAGGTAAGCTACAATAGCATATGAAGTGTCGAATATAATATTTTCAAGGTCAAGGAATCGATTTATCATAGTGGCAATAGTGTCCGAATGCTGCTATCCAAGATGGCGTCTAATATGGCCGCCAAAACACAAAAATATGTATATATCAGGTCAGAGGTAAGCTACAATAACAAAATAATGAAGTGTCAAATATAATATTTTCAAGATCAAGGAATCGATTTATCATAGTGGCAATAGTGTCCGAATGTTACTATCAAGATGGCGGCCAATATGGCCACCAAAACACAAAAATATGTATATATCAGGTCAGAGGTAAGCTACAATAGCAAATGAAGTGTCGAATATGATATTTTCAAGCTCAAGGAATCGATTTATCGTAGTGGCAATAGTGTCCGAATGTTACTATCCAAGATGGCGGTCAATATGGCCGCCAAAACACAAAAATATGTATATATCATGCCAGAGGTAAGCTACAATAACAAATGAAGTGTCGAATATAATATTTTGAAGATCAAGAAATCGATTTATCGTAGTGGCAATAGTGTCCGAATGTTACTATCCAAGATGGCGTCCAATATAGAGTTCACGAGTGCTGAGCTACGAATGCTCAATTTAATCGCGCCAAAAAGTGCGAGCTCGATCCTGTATCCAGTCGTGAAGCTAGATGGGCTGGATTCAAGTGATTAAGCAAATTACCGCCTGATTGCAAATGTGACATTTCCTTCAAAGGTCCTGGAAAGCATTGTTGCTATTGTTTATCTAGATATAAATGGTTTGCTTTCCTCCTAGCAGTCTGGCCTTAAGAAGAATCACTCTATGGAGACTCTCCAAAACGCCTCAGGACTGTTTGACCTCTATGGCGCCATAGATGTCGGACATCTCTCTCCTGACCATCTTCGATGTCAGCTCAGCTTTTGACTCTCTTGACCATAATACTTTTGACTCCTTCAACGCCTTTCTGCTTCTTTTGGGCTGACAGACAAACCGCTAGAGTGTCTTCGATCCTTTCTGTCAGAGCTCACTAATCGTGTAGTCTTTGGCTCGTATATGTCCAGCTGAGTTCTAGCCCCTTTTGGTGTCCCATAGGTTTCAGTGCTGGGCCCGATGCTTTATATTATCTAATCGTCTGGTATTGGGGTCTTGCTGGCGTCATGTGGGCTTGTGCACCAGCTAGGCTATATGCTGACGATGTGCAGACATTGCCACCCCAATTGCGGGGTGGATTGCCGTTCAGCAGATGTGCCAAGCCATGGATGCCCTTCCACTTGGTTAGCATCCAATCGCCTCCTTCTAAACGCCTCTAAGAATCAATTCATTTGTTTGGGTTGTCGTAGACGGCTGGCAAGCATTGACCGATGCCTGGTTTCGGAAAAGTTCCCGCATGTCACCTTATTGGATTCGGTCCGGGTCTTGAGGTAACTTTGGATCTAGAACTTTGTTTTCTCAGCACATAAATGAGCTTGCCTTTAGCTGCTATAATCAGCTACGTCAATTTAGGGTTATTTCTCGCTCCCTATCCCGTGACGCTGCTGTGATCCTTATCAATGCTTTTGTTACTAGCAGATTGGATCACTGCAGTTTGATCCTGGTGGGTTTGTCACAGAGCCACTTGGACTAATTGGGCGCCGTGACCGGTTTTTCGTTCAGCTGCTCGTCTTAGAGGGGCTTTCCCAAATATGCTCCTGTTTATGTATTATATGTGGGATGTATTGTACTGGCTCACTGTCCCACAACGCATCTCTAATAGGGTTGCTGTTTTGGTCTGGCGGTGCATCCTTGGCTGTGCCTCGGCCTATCGGAGTGATCTTTGTTGTCCGCTTCTGATACAGCTGCAGCCGTCGAGTCTTCTGCTGGGGTAGAACTCTTAGTCCCTCGCTCCTCAATTAGGCAGCACCGTGCCTTCTCAATGGTTGGACCTTCCATCTAGAATGGTCTCCCATTAGAGATTCGTCTACTGCCTAGGGGTAATACCCCTGCATTTAATAAGTTACTAAAGTCTAATTATTAGTGCCGAAGCTGGGCTGGGAGCGCCTCTGAGTAGGTCTCCTGAAGGGGCGTAATATCAAATTCCTTGAATAAATGAATGGATAGTTAAGCCACAATAACATATGAAGTGGCAATAGTGCGGGGTATGCTACAATCCAAGAAATCATAAAGAGATCTTCAAAGTCAAAACCTTATAGGATCTGCTTCTGCTGTTGTGAGCGCTACAAATAGAATCAAACAGGTCAGAGACAGTCCACATAGAGTTTTCATCAGTGTTGAGAAGATGATGGTCCCAAAGAGCGGTTCCAAAGGCCTCCCGAGCCAGGCTTTATGAGCTGAGATATACCTATTTTTGTGTGTTGGCGGCCATATTGGACGCCATCTTGGATAGTAACATTCGGACACTATTGCCACTACGATAAATCGATTCCTTGACCTGTAAAATATTATAATTTATTCGACACTTCATTTGCTATTGTAGCTTACCTCTGACCTGATATATACATATGTTTGTGTTTTGGTGGCCATATTGGCCGCCATCTTGGATAGTAACATTCGGACACTAATGCCACTACGATAAATCGATTCCTTGATCTTGAAAATATTATATTTGACACTTCATTATTTTGTTATTGTAGCTTACCTCTGACCTGATATATACATATGTTTGTGTTTTGGTGGCCATATTGGCCGCCATCTTGGATAGTAACATTCGGACACTATTGCCACTACGATAAATCGATTCCTTGACCTTGAAAACATTATATTCGACACTTCATTTGCTATTGTAGCTTACCTCTGACCTGATATATACATATTTGTGTGTGTTGGCGGCCATATTGGACGCCATCTTGGATAGTAACATTCGGACACTATTGCCACTATAATAAATCGATTCCTTGACCTTAATAATGTTAAATTTGATACTTTGATTGTTTTTGTAGCTTACCTATGCCCTGATATATACTGTTTTCTGTGTTGGCGCCATTTTTGGCCGCCATCTTGGTTAAAATGCATTTTTGAGGGGTGACCCCGTGGTCGGATCGCGTGTCTCCTACCCTAAATCTTTACCATATGACCAAACCTAAGTACACAGAAAGTTTGGTGCTTTTGTCCAACCGGTCCCCTTCATCTTGCTAACAGCCCTCACTATTATGTGTTATAGTAGGGACATCGGCCTAATTTTTAGAAGTGCAGACGCTTTACCTTCTTTCAGTTATGCAACCCATCGAACTGTTTCACACGAGAATACAGTTAATATTGTATTTGAACACTTGTTATAGCGCCCCTACCAGATTTCCCATTCAGAGGCGCTCCCGACTACTGCGCGGACGCTGAATCGGAGTTTCACACCGAAGCGCATGAGCAATTGCGAGTGTAGGACTTGCCCAGGGTCCCTACGCAGCAGCTTTGAGATGGATTCGAACCCGCAACCCTCCAGCTGCAAGGCACCGAACACACCCCTAAACCACCACGCCCCAGTTGTATTGTGTTGTGTTGTATTGTATTGTACTCCACGTTTATAATGCGACCGAGCCACCCGCAGTAAAGATCCGAGAAATTAATCTCTGAGAAACCGACCGACCGGGTATCGAACCCGGGGCGCCGACGTGACGAGCAGGCTACCAACCCACTTTGCCACTCAGGATCCTTATATAATATGGCCAGTTCCAGCGGTAATCACAGAACCTGTCTGATTCAAAGCTACAGTAAATGTTTCTAATAATTATGTCTACTAGACAGACCTAAATTATCACCGTGTCTTGCAAAAACTCACAACCTCGGAAAAATTAATTTGCGAGAACGTAATTCGGAAGACAAGTAGCCACAAACATGGCCATAATGAATTCTTTGTATATTTATATTCCTCGCTATCAAACAGTATTGTTTCGCTGTCTTAGAAGTGGTTTCGTATTCAATTTTGCCCTGCAACAAAATCCCAATTTAACACCTCCCCTTGTTGTAAAATTTTGAGCACTGAATATTATGGAAATGATCAAGCCAGGAAAATATCCTTCTTAATCAATTTAGAGGAGATTTGATACATAAAGATTTTTCATGGCAGCATGAGGGATAATAGAATATGCTTGACTGCATTTCATATCACCCTCACGACTCCTAGGCACAGCGGCTTACATATGTAGGTCGGGTCATAGTCATGGTAATTTTGGTAAACTGCTACCTGTACCTCACGATTTCTCAAAAATGGCCGCAAAATACACACCCTTAAGAAGTGTGATAGAGGCACAGAAATTTCAGTCTAATCTAGTGCATCATCAATCCAAAGTTTAATTGTTCCCAGTGGCGTACGGAGGTCAAATGCCGCCCGGGGCGACGGCCCAAAATGCCGCTCCGCGCACTTGACTTTGGAAATTTCCATAAAAATTTTCTTCATTACTTCCGCTAAAATTTCTGATGACCTTTTTTTTTTTCCCTTTTTCCCTCTTACACTATTGTTGTTATTAGAAGCGAAGCCGCCCTTCCTGCGCCCGTGCCGCCCCTCCTTATTACCACTGTATGCTATTTAGTGAATTATTTTTCTTCCTTTCCTACCTTCTTTGTCTACTTTTATTACTTTCTCTTATACTTTTCCAATTTTTTTATGCATTCACTCCTTCTTTTATTTTTTTCAACCCTATTTTGCCGCCCCTACTCAAGTGCCGCCCGGGGCGACTCGCCCCCTGCCCCCCTCGGTACGCCACTGATTGTTCCCATTTTGTGAAGGCATTCTAAGACGCGATCACATAAATTTACGTCACTGGCCCATTAATTGATAGGCTCTTATGTTTGTTGGCATAAACCATCCTTACGAGTTTAGATATCGCAGTAAGGAGCGCACTGAAACCCTACGCGTCCCTACTTCTTGCAACCTGCTTCGCAAAATAGAAGGCGCTTGGAGGGCTTTTGTGTACCTTTTGCACTCAGCGGGATCTCCAATTCTTCGAGCCATTGACAAAGGCGGCTCCCCCTTTCTTTTCTCTGCGAAATATTCCTTTGCAATAGGTTGAAGACGGTTGAAGAGTTCACAGAGGACTCTTCAGTCGATTAAATCCTGCCTTCCATACGACTGAGCAGTTTCTTTAACCATTGGTTGACCGACCATACGGCACCCTCCCTCCTCCTTCGCAAGGCACCGCTGTGATCTATATCTAGTCTATATAAGAGACTGCACGCAGGCAACCAACCTCTTTCGACCTCTCTATGTACAGTGTAGATCGCAAACCACAGAGTCCTTCAGATGTGGGCTACAGTTCCCTCGCCCTCACTACTCCTCCCATTCTATGCATGACAGATGCGTGGAATGGGAGGGAAATTCTCAACTAATTAGTGATCATAAGAATGATGCATATCTTCAGAGGATCCGGGTTGTTGATTGTACGGTCGTAGCTCCCTTCGTGTTGTCTCAAAACATTGTCATAATTAAAAAATCAGTCAATGGTGTTTGTCGGCATAATCACCGTCGTCCATCTCTAACTCAGTGGAAACCAGTCTGCTGGAACAATGTTTTGAGACAACACGAAGGGAGCTACGACCGTAGAATCAACAAGCCGGATCCTCTGAAGATATGCATCAAGAGAAGCTCATGAACTAGGCCTACGTAGCACAAGTGCATTTCCTCTGGAATATCTGTCCGTTCGCCATCCATTCTCTTCGGTGAGCATTCATCTGACGCACGTGTTCATGCCCTTTAGAGTATAGTTCCACCCAGGACATACACGCACACACACGTGGCTTGTGTCTGGAGATGCTAGAGAATC
>JACEVL010000009.1:1174597-1299597 GCA_020284085.1 Aporrectodea caliginosa
CGCTGTGTTTTTGTGTCCACTTTACAGCTTTTGTGTTGATCAGGTGTGGATTAAAGTCTGGTCTCTTTCAAACTGTTTGGCTGTTTCCCAGTCACTGGACCTCGTGTACCTCTACTGGTGCAGTCCAGAAAAGTTCTGTGGAAGACCGGAAGTAAGGACTTTTGAGTAAGCGGAAGTGGAGTCATTAAGTAGAGGAGATGTAGAGGTCTTTGGTTGACGAAAAGTAGAGGCCTTTGCATCACCCGAAGTGGAGTCGTTTGTTAGAGGTGAATAATTAGAGGTTTTTGATTGATGAGAATTATACGAGGCCTTTACATAATCGAAAGTGGAGACATTTCTTAGAGGAGAATTAGCGAGAAGTAGAGTTCTTTGCATCACCCGATGGGGAGTTCTTTTTAAAAGAATTAGAGGTCTTTGCTTGAGAAGAATGAGTGGTCTTTGGTTAAGGAGAAGTAGATGCCTTTGAATCAGCGGGAGTGGAGTCCTTTGTTAGAGGAGATTTATCGGTCTTTGGTTTAGCAGACTTAGGGGTTTTTGGTTTAGGAGAAGTAGAGTCTTTTGCATCACCTGAAGGGGAGTCCTTTTTTATAGAAGAGTTAGAGGTCTTTGGCTTAGCAGAAGTAGAGGCCTTTGCATCATCGGGAGTAGAGTCCTTTGTAACAGGAGATTTGTCGGTCTTTGGTTTAGCAGACTTAGGGGTGGTTGGTTTAGGAGAAGTAGAGTCCTTTGCTTCACCCGAAGGGGTGTCCTTTTTTATAGAAGAATTAGAGGTCTTTCGCTTAGCAGAAGTGGAGGCCTTTGCATCATCGGGAGTAGAGTCCTTTGTAACAGGAGATTTGTCGGTCTTTGGTTTAGCAGACTTAGGGGTCTTTGGTTTAGAAGTAGAGTCCTTTGCTTCACCTAAAGGGGAGCCCTTATTTAGAGAAGGATCAGTGGTCTTTGGCTTAGCAGAAGTGGAGGCCTTTGCATCTTCGGAAGTGGATTCCTTTGTTACAGGAGATTTGTCGGTCTTTGGTTTAGCAGACTTAGGGGTGGTTGGTTTAGGAGAAGTAGAGTCCTTTGCTTCACCCGAAGGGGAGCCCTTATTTAGAGAAGGATCAGTGGTCTTTGGCTTAGCAGAAGTGGAAGCCTTTGCATCATCGGGAGTAGAGTCCTTTGTAACAGGAGATTTGTCGGTCTTTGGTTTAGCAGACTTAGGGGTCTTTGGTTTAGGAGAATTAGTAGTCTTTGGTTTAGGAGAAGTGGAGGACTTTACACCACCGGAAGTTGAGCCATTTGCTATTGAAGACTTTGTTGAAGTGGAGCCAATTGATAGATCGGAAGTAGAGACCTTTGTTTGTCGAGAAGCAGAAGACTTTCGTTGACGAGACTTAGTGGCCTTTGGTTTACGAGATTTAGGGGCCTTTACATCACTGGCTCTGGAGACGTTTGCTAGGGAAGACTTAGAGGAAGTGGAGCCATTTGATATAGAAGAGGTAGCAGTGGAAGTGGAGTCATCTGGTAGACCGGATTTAGCGGCCTTCTTTTGACGAGAAGCAGAGGACTTTCGTTGACGAGAAGTCTTGCTCTTTGGTAGATCAGACTTTTCCCCCTCAGCACTAAAGCATTTTGAAAACAGAATGATGGATTAGATTGCATTGTAGATTAGAATACTCGAATGCAAGTGTGCAGTGTTGTATCAATTATACTGCAAATGTAATTCAATTATAATTGCAATTACATGCTTGCAAATGTAACTGTCTGTCCAGATACAAAGTGCACATACCTTTTACCGTCCTTAGGACCATCTTGAGAGTTAGATCCCTAGAAATAGAACAAACTATGTACCAGATATTTCTCACGCACATATTGAGTTCAACTAACAGGGTTAGTATATATATTAGGGTTTGGTACTGATTAAAATAATTTTAATCGATTATTCTCCTAAATTTAATCGAGATTAATCGATTAAATTTGATTAATTTGGTCCATGTTACATAAGGCGTGAAAAACTGTTTAGACTGTGTACTACTTTCTTTCTGCAAAAATCGTTCAAACATTTCACCTGCTATAGTTCAAATTGTCAAACTGAAAAGTGTACTCAATAGTTAAGTACTTTCTATCTGCATCTATACAGAAAACTGCAATCATTACACATGTTAAAGTTAAGGTTGCTAATAGTAAGTTTATCCTAGCCACTCAAACAGGCAAACCAGTGCAGTCACATTTTCAGGAAGCAGAGAGGCTGGAGTTTTGTGCAGTTATATCGTCTATCGTTCGGCGACTAGGTAAAGAGTAACTTGTTTTGGAGGACTTTAAGCAGAACCGTCTGTAGGACGCCCTGAACTAGCGATTCACTGGGCGATGCATGGCTACCTTTAAATCTTCACAAACTTTATCACCGGCGTGTGTGTCTGACCGGATAAATAATTTGTTATTGAACGACGCTTCTCGCTAGCTTTCTCCTCAGGTTGAATTTCATGTTTTGTCGCATTAGTCACTTTCACCTTAAGCACACGAAGCATAATCTAGAGCAAATTTCGCTTACAGATGGATTAACTTGGCTAATTTCGCTGGCTTCTCCAATGACGTTCATTAAAGTTTCACTTGAAGCGAATATTGATTAATGCTTTATGCATTATTACAACACGGCGCTACAGAAGATTAGAAAGTTAATTGTTCTTAATGAACTGTAACAAGAACAATATCTACATCGCAGATACAGATAAATAGTTAGACACGCAGAGAGAGACAGTAGACAGCCAGGCAGGCATACACAGACAGACAAAGGCGATGACCTACCTCAGTTAGGTTGCTGCTGCTGCTGCTGTTGCTGCTACCTTCTGGATCCTTCGAATCTTCTGCTGCTTTGAAAATGCCAAATAATTCAAAATAAGCCCTCAAGATTTGTACTCGAGGTACATTATTTAAAATCCCACCTTTGCCCTTAATTCTGTCCGTTTTCTGCTCCATCGGTTAATTTAATTCTTCTCTATCTATCTGTCTGTGTCTCTCCTTGTCTGTCTTTTCTGTCTGTCTGTCTGTCTGTCTGTATGTCTGTATGTCTGTCTGTCTGTCTGTCTGTCTGTCTGTCTGTCTGTCTGTCTGTCTGTCTGTCTGTCTGTCTGTCTGTCTGTCTGTCTGTCTGTCTGTCTCTCAAAATAATCTGATATCCGTAACAACTTCATCGCTCGCGTAGGCCTATAAACTTTGTCGAAGGTCGTAACTCCACTCAGCACAATCGAAACTACAATAGGCCTAATTGAACAACGAATAGACAATAGACCACCTGCACCCTACTGCTGCTGCATCTCTGTTTGCGTAACTGCCAATAGTGACTTCAAGACATCTGTGCATTGTCTTACTTGCTGACCTACTTTCTGCTCTTAATTACATTTGACATCATTATTTGTGGGCTAGACTAGGAAACACCTTAGTGAGGTACTTAAAATGAGCTATATTAAATGTTTTAAATGTCTAGATGATTACTGTACTGGTAACTAACTAGTCTTCAGAATCAATAAGAAAACGCAAAATACAAAAGACATATGCATACATATGCGGACAGATCGAAACACATAAACAGATAGACAGACACACAGACATAAAGACAGCCAGCATTCACATGACATACACGCAAACAGTTTTTCTTTGCCACATAACATGGTGTCTGTAATGTTTCTTCCGAATTTTATAAGTGTGCAAAACACGGCTGAAATAAATGACAGTCAATCGACAAATCAGTGAATCGATCACACGATCGCTCAATACAATATCAATCAATAATTATCTAAACCTGCAGAAAATCAATTGAATATTACAATTGGCTGAATGAATGAATAAGGGAATGAACAAACATTCGCCTTCATGCAATCATACAATGAATCGATCCACGAATGAAGCAATCAATGAAGCAATCAATGAAGCAATCAATGAAGCAATCAATGAAGCAATCAATGAAGCAATCAATGAAGCAATCAAGCAGTCAATGAATCATTGCATTGATCAATCGATCTTCTACCTTTTCCTGTATCTTCAGCTGGCTTTGAATCTGGTTTTATGCAATTACCCATCAGCCTGCAGGTGAGTACGAGAGAACTGCGTCTTCCGCTCAAATCTCCGACGACCGATGGAGGGCAAAGCTAGGCAACTGTTGACGCCCTTTGAAGCCCCGTTGAAGGCGGAGGAGGAGGAGGTGGCATCGAATCGATCCACTTCGGAAGACTATCGTTCCAGACCGATTTTAAAGGTCACATGATCGCGATGATTTTAGGCGAAATTTTATGGCATTTGGTCACCATTTAAAGAAAACTGCGGAAATTCTGCATTTAGTCCGCTGCTAGGCAAACTGAGTGACGTCACAGATAGGCCCTATGTTTACACGTTTGTGTTTATAGGCCTGATTATATTAGGCCTATATAATGTTCTATAGCCTACTTGCATATTATTCCACATTCTAATTCATGTTGTGATAGCATTATAAATCTAGGTTAAAATCCAACACGTAGGCCTACCCATAGGCTATAGCATTTCTTTATTTCAGGTAGGCTACATATTAAGATGCAGATCGAGTGAATCTGAATAAGACGAGTGGATATCTACATCTAGATGGAGTTTAGCAAAGGCCGAAGTAAAGTGATAAGTGGGTCCAGACAACGGAATTAAAAGTCAGTAGGTTAACTAAAGTCTGGCTGTTTTGCTAATTGATGCCGTTTTAAGATTGTCGCAGGGCCCTATAGGCACTCTTGCATTCGAGACACGCAAGTCCCCAACTGCCAGCTCTGCATTAAATTTACGCATTCACATTATTTGTTGACATCATGTTTAGCCTAATCATGATTCACGAACGCACCCAATGTTGCTTTAAAATCTCATTTACTTTCTGTGTGTTTAATCATGATGCACTAAGATCTAATGCAATATTTTCTGTTTTACTTTGACAATCTTTAAAATTTCTTTTTTCATTTTCACGTTAAATTCAATCATTAAACTTATTATTTCAATATCTCATTTTCAGACTAGCGTAGGCCCCTGAAAGGTACGTAGGCCCTATGGGCACAGGCCGCACAGTGCCTACTGTGATTAATAATACGGCCCTGGAGTATATTATGTATAAATTATGAATAAATGAATAGAAAGCTTATATAATCCCCAAATTTCGTCTATTCGTATTGATGTAAGCTTACTACTACTGCTGCTGCTGCTACTACCACTACTACCACTGCCACTACTACTGCTGCTGCTGCTGCTGCTGCTGCTGCTGCTGCTGCTGCTGCTGCTGCTACTACTACTACTACTACTACTAATAATAATAATAATATTAATATTAATATTAATAATTATAATAACAAAATCTCATGTATTTGGCGCTCGCATTTGGTTCATGAAAGTCAGCAACTCTAATGTAATTAAAACGCAAATTAATTATTTAATAAAAGCGTTAATAATTAAATAACAGAAGCGCAATAATTAATTAATAACAGCGCAAATAGTTAAATAATAAAAGCGCAAATGATTCAGTAATAGAAGCGCACAAAATTAAGTAATAAAAGCGTAAATAATTAAATAAAAAGCGCAATAGTGCTGATTTGCACCAGTGGGGATATCGATCGTCTCTATAGGGCCTATAGGCCTAGAAGGTTCTGCATTCATCCAACCCAACTTACCCATTGAAGTATAGTATCTTCACTCTAGGTTACAAGATTTGCTTCAACTCAACAATACCGTGAAGGATAGGCTATATATAACTTAGGGTCTTTCCCGAAACTGATCTGGACGCCACAACTCTTATCGGAAAACGTCGGCTTCTATAGGCCTAGGCCTATATATAGGCCTATAGCGACCTGTGAGGGCTTTAAGATCTTTGTTCTAGACCCATTTCGTCCATTCCTTCCTTCATCGTCACACGCTTGGATTATGCCCTACTGTAAGTCTGTAACGCTTTTCTGGCGGGCTGTCTAAAGAAGCCGCACATTTTGGAGCTGTCCTGTTTCATGTGGATAAAGGAACGTTGAAAATGTGCTCAGATAGGCCCTAGGCCTATAGCAGTTTCCTTCGGGACTAAGATGGCCGCGGACAGCATTCGGTAGTGTTTGCTTCAGCGTTAACCGGAATTACATTTGTCGACATTCATAATCGTTAAATCGTATCGTAATTGTGATTCTTTGTGAACTCCACATTATAAAGCGCTACTCTAAGGCTAACCGCAGGGCACCAGCTTACTGATGAGCGCTATGTCGTATCAGAAGGTTTGTCCAGAGAATTGCACTCCATTGCGCTATAGTGACGATAATTAAGACTTAGGCTATCTAGCTGATTCCGAGCAATCACGAGTCCTAGGTATAATTATCCCCTAGGTGTAATTTAAGTTATTTAACCATTGTACGCCGAGTAGGCCTACGTACTGCATCGCTACCGAAATATTTGAACAACTTTCACTTCAGCCGTTCAGCGCCTTTGTAAATTGAAGGTTTCAATAGAGGCGCTAAAATTGTTCAGTCACTTACATCAACAGCAAACATCTAGTGCGGATTCAGAGCAATCACGGGTCATTATCGCCTGGGTGCAATTTAACCTGAATTACTAGTATTGCATTATTAATCAATTATTTTATCGCACTAATTCCATGAGTTCACATCATGAGCGCGGATAGCTGGAAAAGATCTCCAGGTAGGCTAGGCTATGGTTTGCCGTTATACGAATTCATTCCACACCTGCAATAATTGCAACTAACGGATTCGCCAGATGTCGAAGTCTAGTGCCGTCTTACGTTGCATTACTGTCGCATCGGACTGTACTTTATAAATCGTCCATCTTTGACCATCGTTGTCAAAGTTCACCATGGAGCCTCCGCTGTTAGCCTGTCCACCAAGGACTTGCCTGTCCACCTTACATTTCAGTGGCATGGGTTCTACTACCATTTTTACTCCTTCAGCTAACATGGAACGGAGTTTGAAGGACCGTTCAGTCTGCTTAGGTTCTCTGGGTCAATTTCGCAACAGTAGGCCTTTGAAGAACGGACAGGGACTGCGACATCTCGTGTTGGGTTCAACTGGACATAATTATACGGTGCAGGAAGTTCAAACCCTAATCAGCCGTTGTCTTGGCAACAATCGACATGGCATGCCATTATTGCACAGAAGTAACATCTGTCAAAGTAACGGCCAATCTCAAACACTCAACGAGGATGAAATCAACATTCTTGTAAATTTGAGGTCTCAGTAATAGATTCCACTGGCCGGTCCAATGGACAAGATGTTGAATTTGGTAGAACTCAAATTTGGTCATTATTGGTGAAGTTGATCTTTGGGGGTGGACCCTAGATTCATGCTAATTGGCACAGGGCGCAATTATAGCTTGCCATGGCCCGGGGTAGACTACCAGTGATGGGCACTTTTAATTACAGCAGTTACAAACTACCTTCAGGCAGTTAACAAGTTAGAACTACATTTGGTAATTAGTTACAAAGTAGTTGCAATAGTTACAACTACAGTATTTAACTACTTTTCACAACTACTAGACACCTTGTTTGAGAAGAAGGCGTTTTTAAGATGCAGATCTAGATAGGAAATAGTAGCAAATACAATTGCCCAACTTTTGCACAGCAACAAGATTATTTTAGTCCATATGACCATCACTAGAAATGATGAACATTACAATGCTGCAGTACATTGCGGCTGGATACAAATAGCTTGGTTCAATACGTTAGCCTTGTTTAACATTGTTGTTCAGTCGTACGTGGTTAAGAATAGTAGTTACCTATATATCTGGTAGTCAAAGAAGTAGGTTTAACGATTTATCCACTGAATGAATTAAAAACTAGAACTACTTTTTTGACTTGTAGTAAAGTAGTTGGACCACTGCTTAAGCAGTTGGTCCCCATCTCTGTACACCACTCTGGTCAGATTGTTCTCTCTTTTTCAGCAAAAACACTTTACTTGTTTAAGAATGAAGACAATTGGATTTCAAACAAGTCTTCTATTTTAACAAACTTCAAATGTCCCTTAAATTAACTTGACATAAAACAATAAATTAACTGCTCCATCGAGTTATCACTGTCCACGTGAACAAAAAGATTAATTAAAACTATCTTACACAAAATAAAACAATTAGCACAAATAACATTTCAGATTTACAACTGGTCAAACAAATAATCATAAAGTAAAAATATCAATAACATTAGATTTACAAGTGACAAAACAAATATACAAAATAAAATGTTTAACAACATTAAAGACCGACAGTTCAGCAAATATAAAGAACCAAAAATGGAAATGTTAACTTGTCTTTCCTTCAAATTGTCATGAACTGAAAATCAAAAAACTCGACTCGGACGATAGTCAAGGATCATTCTCCATTTCCAAAACGTTTTCCATTTGTAACAATATCAAGCACACTTGAAGAACACAAGATTAGCGTCACATTTTTAAAGCACACAAATCATCCTGACAAACATTCAAAGCTTGCATACTAGCTGCAGTCTCTGGATCACTCAGAACCACAGCCGGGCAGATGCCATTGTCCAAACAAGTCATTTGACAAATCTCCAAGTTACACACCTGCCCAGGACTGTAGTTCCAACATATCCATACAAGATGTTGAAGTTAAATGCAGCTCTTCTTCCTTTTCACATTTAAAATTCCAATCAAAAATCCAATACGCATTTATCAACATGACCTTGCTAACACAAAACTCCACAAATATATATATATATTACTCGGTAACCTTTTGGGAGAACTATCCAAAATTCCATTTCCTTGTACTTGTACATTTCCAGCAGCTCAACAGTTAAAGGAAGAAAATTATTTTACAATTTTCTTGACAGGTTTATAAATGCACACAAAATTAAAACTGCAATGTAGATCACATTTCATGAACTTGCACGAAGAACTTCATGAGCACATCGCCATTTAAATATCAAAAACAGGTTGGAAAAGTTCAGATTTTCTACAGAATTTTAGCTGGACAAAAAAATCCACAAAGTTTGCTTTAAAAGTGGCTAAATCATTTAAATTTTCAAATACTAATTACAAATGCCAAAGCTGTACACTGTACACAGCAGAATTTGTTGTTAAACCATTTACAAAATGCAAAGGTTCAGAAAACACATCAAGTAGTTGTTAAGTTCAACTCTGAGACAATTTGTTGAAGTCAGAAATCACAGGTTCTAATGCAACACATTTTCATCAATATTATGCACATTAACCATCAAGCTTTAAGGAATAAGTTACTTATTTTAGCATTAGTTCAATGCAAATACTATTAAATAGGATCATGCAAGACAACAGCTGCAGAAGCAAGCAAAACCCACTCCAGCAGCACTTTATGTCCACTCAGAATTCAACACAAAACACTCACCCTCCTAAAAAGTTCAGTGAAACCATGGAGAACTTGCAGTACATACTGCAAGACCTTTATTGCATTTTAATTTTATGGCTTTCAGTGCCACTGTGTTCTCCACATGCTAGTCCAAAGTTGCTCAATTTTTTATTCAGAATCTTGACGACTTTCTACTAACTCAGTAGAATCAATGGCCATTACATAGATCTATTCACAGTAAAAAATAAAGGCAATTGCTAAAGGACAATGTTTAAAATTCACCTGACTTCTTCAGGCTCACCTTACAACCTTCAGCACAACCAAACATCACCATGAACAGCCTCACTGAGAAAAACCGTAGCAACCGTGGAACATGGCGTCATTTCCCCCTTCACTCCAGACACCACATTTCTCCATTGATGCATCAACAAGCAGCTTGTTTATGGCTGCTAGAGTCGGATTTGACTTCTGCACAGTTGGATTTTCAATACTCAGGGAGTTGAGCAGTTTGGCCAGGGCCAGTATGCTCTCCCGATTCATTACAGGTGGAGATTTCAGCGACTGTGATCTGGAAATATGGCCCTCTCCTGGCAATCCGCACCGACTATAGATCTCTCTTCTCAGAAGGCCAGACCATTCCGGTTGCTCCATCGTAGGTTGGGGTGTGGAAGAACCCAAATTAAAGATGTAGGGCTTCAGAGCAATTGGTTCCACAGTTTGGTCGCTGGCAGGAGGAGCACAGACGACCTTTGAAGCTAGTTCTTCTTTGTGGATGAAGTGACAACGGGGTCCATACGGACAGAATCCCGTCGTGTGGAAGGTACGGCACAGCTCGGTCTTGTACTTGGGATGGCGTGGAAGCTGGCGCAATTCATGAGCGCCATGCGCAAACTGGCACTTCTCTCCGTACTTGCATTCGCCCGTCTCCTCGAACGGTCGACAGAGCTCCGTCTTGTAGCGACCAGACGAGATTCTTTTGAGTCGAGCACAGTCGCTGCTGAAACCTTCCTTCTGAGGATCTCCACCACTTGTGCAAAGTCTGGGCTCCAGATCGCAGTTCAGGTTTGAATGGCCGAGCGTCAGTTTGACTAGCGACTGGATCTCGATCATCTTCAGGTCTTCTGATCGATTCACCATCTCATTCAAAGACGACTCCCTGCATCCAAGAAAACTTTGGCTTGCCTAGAAACAACAACAAAATTAATTTCTGTTAATTTCTGCTAACAAACTCATTAACAGATTAACGACCAAAGGACAAATGACCCAAACATAGGTCAGGTCAAAGAAATGAAGTTTATATGTACAACTCCTCCGATATCTAACTGTAGCGTGGCTCCTAACAATTCACCGTGTAACTTGTAACTAGTTGCATCGATGACAACTAGATTTGTTGAATTAAACAAATGATGATTGACGGATCGAGTGTAGATCGACTGACTATACAACAGCCGCACCAAACACTAACATAAGAGTTGCTCAACTCTTTTATACACAACCACAATTGAAAAATGTTGTTGAACAATAATGAACAATTTTATCCTAGTGCCTGGTCCTCTCAAAGTGACGACCTACCGTCAGCTGCTTCACCCTCTGTAGCCATATTTCTGGTTTCTCTAACTCAACTCGATTTCAACCTGGCTTCTGTGATGTATAATGACTAACTACAATTTCACTTGAAGTGACCATCGATGAATGCTGTGCGCAACATGACAATGTCAGTACTACTACTGCTTACTTACTAATGTATAAACTGGTACTGCTCAAGTAAACAACCAATTTTTCTTAAGCATATCACATGAACAGCACATGGTAGATTGGACTGGAGGAAAATACAATTCAATTTATAAAACTCATGCATTCTCACACACCAGCCAACAAAGTTTATCACCATATACAATACCTTAATTTTTGCTTAGTTTACAATGACATACATCAACTAAATGCACTTTGCTAATGTAATTTTTAGTCACAGCAATTTAATGCTCAAGCCCCGAAATAATCTTACGATAAACATATTTGAATCAAGATTTCGTCTTTGAAATATGTCTGCAAGTCCTATTTTCAACAACCATTATTTCTCTAGTTTCCTCTTCTGTTCTATTGTTCTACTTACCTAACTGCAAGCAAAAGCATTTAAAGCAATATTGTTTTATGTACAACACAACACAAAAGTCAACTTGTCAAGCAATACCTCACAAAATGATGCAAGTGGGTTCAAACCTCCAAAAAGAGGCTAATCTTGAAGACAAGTTGTCAACACAATTTCTTAGTACCATTGACTGATGCTCGTCATTAAATAGAGGTATTACATAAATATAAAAACTTCAATATAGCCTACAACAAAGTGAAATAGTTATCATGAAATGCCATGTACAGATAGGCTACATTGTTTTGTTAATCAACAGCAGCTACACAAGTCTACAGAAAATTCTATTACTGAAGATGATAAGAAGTGTCCATTGTGTGTGATGATGCACAATGATTAGCAACATTGCAACTTAAAGACCAGTTCACCAGAATAGTCATCCTAACCTCAATTCTGAAAAACAATTTAAAATATCTACAAGTTAAACAAGTAATTAGTGAATTATTACGATCAGCTATTCTAAATACGCTAGAAGTATCTTAACACAGCAAACTTTCCGCACACTCTGGGTCAACTGTGAGAACTTGCCTAAGTTTTTGAAGGGCCGAGCAACACTTGCTCTATGAATCTGCACCCCTTAAAAAGTATGTCTAGAGCCCCCAATCCTTTTGTTATGTCCCTGGCCAAAAAAGGGGCAGCTCCACAGAGTCTAGCTGCCTTTTAGAAGCTTACACACAAGTGGACAGCGTGGGATGACCGCAGAATTAACGTATACCCATTTCAAAATGGCAATTTGTGGGACCAGGCATACTTTGACTCTGAAACGAATTTCTCCGAAACGATATTTCATTCAAGTTTAAAATGCATTCACCAAATAATACGAGTCTACATGTTATCAATACGGCAGCAACAAAATTTTGGCAAAATTCGATAGAGTAGCCTCTGGCTTTTCGTCAAGCGACACGTAGGGCCTCAGCTGGAATTTCGGTTCATGCAGTAGCTTACGCTGGGTCCACAACCGAGTAGGCCCTGCACCGAATGTGAAAGGGGGTGGTCCGCTTCGGCCCTAATAAACTAAGGGCAGGTCCACGAGGACTCATTTTAGCGAACTCGGCAAGGGCCGAAATTTGGAGTTACACAACTGGGTTCACGCTACGTCTAGTACTATTATTTCTAACTAATATTAGATATAACTGTAATAATTCTAAGTAACCTGTGAATGGAAGGCAGGCGAGAACATTCCGTAGTCGACCATCTTCGAGAGTCGGAATCAAAAGGAGTGGCAGCTGTCTTCTAACTCTTTCAACGATTAATTCGTGAAAAAACAAGGACGCCGTGGGAGCGTTGTGACAAATATTTATACCCAGTACCACGTGCGTCCCTAGACTGGGCGGGGCCTAATGGTTCCCGCGCAAAGCGAGTCACCTCAGTTGTCGATTGGAGCACGTGACGTCGCATTGAGCGGGAACAGCGGCCAACCAGGAAGAGGATGGCGCGAGCCATCTTACGCAATTTACAAAGAGAATGAACGAGGAGTGGAGGAATAAAATGAAATTACGAAGGAAATGAGAAGGATGGAGTGGCAGAGGGAGGGAGTTGGCCTGGAGCAGAAGCGAAAATAATATATCATCATGATGATGCTGCGAGAAGGAGGAAAATAGAAATTCTTAAAGCGTTAGAGCTTAAAGAACTTGTGAAATTCGAATTATCCGATGCATTTAAGTTTGTCTTGCTCACTCTTTATTTGAAAAGCGCCGGTAAACAAAACCGTCTGTCTGTTCGCTGAGAAACTTCGGCGTCGCAGACGTAGGCATCGCCTACGTATGAGCCAAGGACCTATAGATTCCTTGCGTATGAGCGTTTCTTCTCCTAGAACTTTGGCCCAGCAGTGGAAAGACGTGTAGGCCCTAATTATATGCATCTAATTAACATGGCACACCTTCTGTTTATAGAATCGCACTGGACTAAAAATTACACAGAACTAGACCTGCGAGCCTCCCCTAGGAGCGTGGCTTTGAACGTGTAAGCAAATAAGAATACGTCACTATCATACACTCAGCCGAGATGGCGCGTTGGTGTAGGACGTGTTGGGCGCCTTGCATGGCTGCAGTATACAGTTAAATTCGACTCCTGTAATAACTTGTGATCATCCGTTTATACTGAATTGTAATCATACTGCGTAATTGTCAGAATGAAAATATTAAACGAAGATTATTACTATTACTGCCGGTGGTGGTGGTGCTGCTGCTGCTGCTGCTGCTGCTACTACTACTATTATTATTATTATCATCGTCATCATCGTCATCATCATCATCATCATCATCATCATCATCATCATCATCATCATCATCATCATCATCATCATCATCATCACATCATCATCATCAGCACCAGCAGCAAGCATTTATTAAGCGGTATATGTAACGACCAAGCATCAGTCAATGGCGCTCAGCAACTGTGAGTGACTGACTTGCTCAAGGTCCATAGTACACAGTCCAACAATTTTACGGAAGACTCGAACCCGTGTATAGCTACTCTCCACGTTACACAGCGAGCGTTCTATAACCAATATAGGCCAGCGTGTCGTCGCTAATCTAATCTAGTGCTTAATTGTCTTGGCATTATTAATGGACAGTCACAGATAGATTAATAAATTAATACAGAAATAATATATATATAATAATAGCAGATAGCAGACAGCTAGGCCTACGCCACCAACGTAGGTTTAGATTAGTAATTGAACGGAAAATGAGGCAAGAGAGTTTAGATCAGGATTTCTCGATTAGTTTTCAATTCAGTTTGAAGTGAATTGTTGAGTAGAATTATTGGTGAGAGTGAAGTGCTAACGATCCGATGGATCATTAAAACAGCTTCCAGATCAGAATGTCTGGCTGAGTTGGAATTGGAATCATTTGCGAAGTAGAGAATTGTTAGACAGACTAATTGCTGCGAATACCATTAGGCCTGTTGTTGCAAGAGTATTATAAATATGGCCGACAAACTCATCAGTTGATTGCTCATCCAACGGATGACTTAGGTCTTCCTAATCAGATCCAGTCTAATCTAGACTTCGAAGTGCTATGTCATTTTAATATATATATATATATATATATATAATGCACTGGATGGCACTCCAAAATCTATTCGCAATCCGATTAATTGCAAAGGTTAGTCTGATGAAGACAGAAAGAGAGTCTATGGGGAGGATAAGTCTGTGACACTCTGTCTCTGTGTACAGAAAAACGTCGGTAAGACTGGAGAGGTACGGCAAGATAGGCGCAGCCTGATAGAGGCAAGGCAAGAGAGGCAAGGCAAGAGCAATGTTCGTCCGTTCGTACGGAACGTACTTTATTTTTTTCTATAACGTGCGAACGGTAGCCTATAGGCCTAGGCCTACACGTACGTTATTATGCCGTACGTTGGCGTATCTTAACGAATTTTATTCTGTCGTGTGCATCACTCATCTGTTCAGTAGGTCTATTGAACTCGGTGTCACAAGAATCACTGCTACTATCAGCGCAACCACTCTCATAATTCCACTCAAGTGAAGTGACTCAACAACAGTACTGTCTAGTGATCAATCAATCAATCAATCAATCAATCAATCAATCGAGTTTATTGAACCAGTTCGTTACAAAATCATAACAGTGATAATCCACATCATTTATTTTGTCCAAAAGACGATCATTTGCATGGAAGCACACCGATGTTTTAAAATAAATGTATTTTGTTCATTCTACAACAGTGCAACTGCAATTACAGTTTTAAAGTACGTTATTGTTTTGATAACGTAGGCCTACGTACAGTACGCGTACGTTATTCCGGTATAGGCAACGTACGGTCGCACACTATAGGCAAGAGAGGCAAGGCAAGAGAGGAAAGGCAATTGAGAGGAAAGGCAGGAGAGGCACTGAAAGAGAACACATGAAAATAACCGTCCTCTGCTGCGGATTTGTTACTGAGGCAATTTTCGGTCGCTTGCAATGCGTTAAGGTTAAGAGCGAACTCGTGGCAGTTTGCTGCCAAGTGCTAACAGTTTTCTATTAGTCGAATAGCATGCTGGGAAACGGAAGCTGTACATTTAGTTGAAGTGGTTGCTCCTCTAAACCCTTATTGGCTTAGACAAGTGACCAACTGCTCTGACAGGCGATACCACCATGCATCACCACCGCCTCCGAAACCACCTGGATTGTCTGGATGAGTAATTGCGATCCGTGGAACATCGAATTAAAAGCTCATTCATTCCCAGCATTTCTTCTGCGTCGGTATACACCCTATAAGCATCAACTGAAGCTGAGAGTTTAAAAGAAGTCAGTCGCTAATTAAGACCAATTTTCTTCCAGCTTTTTTAGGACAGCGCTTCTAAGAAGTCTCTGTTAAGATGTGTACTTAGGCCTACATAATTATGTGTCAACTTTTTATTTATCTGTTTATCCTATCTCTTCCATGTCTACCAGGCTACTACTTTTCTCTCCCCTCCTCCTTCTCCTCTTCCTTCTCCTCCTCCTCCTCCTCCTATTTCTCCTCTTTCTTCTCCTCCTCCTCCTCCTCCCTCTCCGCTTCTTCATACTTTCCCCATCCAACTGTGCATGTGCACGTTTAAAGGTGTTTATTATGTATGATCATTATGTCGAATTTTGATTTTTATGTTTTACATTGTATTCAAATTAATAGTTTATTTGAGTACAATGAAAATTGTCATTTGAGTTATCATTCCGTGAGTTCCGGTAACCAACCACTCGCGGACCGGTCCCGAGCCGCAGACCACAGTTTCAGTAGCACTGCCCGGTAAAAGGGCCGGTATATGACTCATTTGGTACCTTTAACACAGGCGACATAATTAGAATGCCGGCGAATAATATGAAAGCAATTAAGGTTGTAGCTAATGGGAAGAAAATGACTTTTCCTTAGACGCATCCCATTAGCCATAACCTTGTTATGGCTAATTGAGACAGACGGCGGATGTTTTGCTCCAAATATAAGCCACCAATGTTTACAACAATTATATCTGTTCTGGAGATGACGACGACTTCACTGAACGATAGCAACGACACAGAAATGAGACGAACAGTCAGCGGATGGCATCTCAGCGGATGGCATCCCAGCGGATGACATCTCAGCGGATGGCATCTCAGCGGATGGCATCCCAGCGGATGGCATCCCAGCGGATGGCATCTCAGCGGATGGCATCCCAGCGGATGGCATCTCAGCGGATGGCATCCCAGCGGATGGCATCCCAGCGGATGGCATCTCAGCGGATGGCATCCCAGCGGATGGCATCTCAGCGGATGGCATCTCAGCGGATGGCATCTCAGCGGATGGCATCTCAGCGGATGGCATCTCAGCGGATGGCATCTCAGCGGATGGCATCTCAGCGGATGGCATCTCAGCGGATGGCATCTCAGCGGATGGCATCTCAGCGGATGGCATCTCAGCGGATGGCATCTCAGCGGATGGCATCTCAGCGAATGACATCTCAGCGGATGGCATCTCAGCGGATGGCATCTCAGCGGATGGCATCCCAGCATCCCAGCGGATGACGATCGTCTTCGTTCAGTTCAACGAATCGTTTAACGGACTTTATGAAAATATGGAGATTTGTTACACGGACAGATCCAATTCTCTCGTAGCGTCATATTCCTCCACAGGTGAGCATTTAGCGTCCTTTCCATCACCTGTCCATCACCTGCACTGGTAAGTTCCCGCCTTACGAAGGTGACCAGTGATCCTTGACTTTCGTTCAGCGATCCGTGGCGAATGGGTTGAAATGAGACCATCGTCGGTGATTCTCATCTGGAACGGAAAAGAAATAAAACCGTATTATAATTGGAAAACTGAACTTGGAATTAAAATATCGCTGTATGTTTGAACTTTTACCCTGTACTCGAAACACACAAACACTGAAACACACGCATACACACGCACGCCTATCCGGGAAATAATATGCTGTATAGGCCTACGAATGCCTGTGTCAAAGTCTGTCTTTCAGAACTGCCATCGGCTTAGACCAAAAGCCGGAACATCTCTGGGTCGTCGCTATATATATACTTCCATCCACGTATACTATAGGCTGAACAGTTTAAAGTTTTGAATGACTTAACACTACAATTAATCACAATACTAACAGTAACATAGGTGTTTATTGTGAACCATATTATTGTATAATGTGCATATACTATGCATATACTATGCACACACACACACACACACACACATAATATATATTCGTATAATGCAGAAACTTGCATATAGCCTATATACTATAGGGGCCTATAATCAGTGGCGTAACTAGGGGTTCGTGCGCCCGGGGGCAAGAATTTTCCTGAAAATTTTCTTTCTTAGTTCCGCCAAAATTTCTGATGACTTTTTTTTTTGCTTTTCCGTCTCTTTTTCAAGAAGAAAGTTGTCAAATCTCACTTTGCGCGCCCCCCGCGCGTTTGCGCCCCCAAAGTGCAAAACTCGTGTACAAAAGTTACTTTTTAACTATTCGTACCTCATTTCTTACACAAAAACAATTTTTCACGCCTGATTTTGCCCCCCCGTCCTGCGCCCGGGGGCGCCCCCGCCCCCCTCGTTACGCCACTGCCTATAATATATATAGGCCTATGCATATTATGGTGGCCAGGACTTAATTTATTACATCTAGATCAGACGAACGTCAGAGAGGTCATAGATGGCAGATGTGCACAAAGTTTCGACATCATCATCATCATCATCATCATCATCAGGATCCATGGGCCGAAGGCCCGTAGGTGTCCAACGCTTGCATCAGATCCATGGGCCGAGGCCCATTGGAGTCCAATGCTTGCATTGGATTTCATTCGTATTTTTTCTTTACGAACGGAGTATCTGCAGTTCTGCACCCATCCGTTCGACCTTCGCACTTCTCCCTTAAACATCATATTGGAGGAATTGTACAGCATGACCTAAACACATAGAGTCATAGACTATGCGATTTAATTCGTTCAAGAGTCCAACAATAATTATCTTCTGTAGTAGATAAAACTGCTATATGATGGTAGCACTGCATGGTGATGTAGGATCATTCGTTGCATTGATTCACCGAAACATGGCCAGGGTTGAAGCCAAACAATCGCTATAGAAAACGCGTCTGCTACGCCAGCATTCAACATACAGACAGGCATGTAGCGAGACTTAAAATCAAGAGGAGGCAACTTCACAGAACATTGGCAAAATCCTGGTCATTGGGTTCATTGGTCAATCGAATTTCTAGTATATTAAAATGCAAGAGGAGGCAACTGCACGACTATGCATAGGGGCCTACAGACACTGAATCCGTGAACATTTACATTCAGAACATTTCGAAGCTTTTCGGTGTATTATTCTGTTCTAAAGCACGCGGAAATTCATAAAATGCGTTAAAGACTGTCGAGCTGTGTAAATTTACTTTGAGCCTCGGGGTTATGGCTCAAACTGGGCTTCGCTGTCAAAGCCCAACTTGTGTCCCTTGTGACTCCCCTCTATTTGCGTCTGGGTCCATCATTGTGACACGTGTCTTTGGTGGACTACTGACCTAATAGAGCATGGATGGATGCGGAGCAATGCAATGAGACGACGAAGCACTCAGCACCTTATAGCCTTATAGGCCTAGTAAGTGTGAGTGCTTGTCCGATCGTATTAATATCGGAAGCAAATAAACATGGCAATTGGCTTCGGCAGCGATGAATCCGATTAATCAAGTGATTAGTCGTCGATAGCCATTCTACATGTATGCAGGTGGCAGGGCAGACATCGTACGATATGTCAGGTGCACACGCACTCCGAATACATTACAGGGCCACCGGCTGCATGCCTCCAATTGGCAGAAAGACAGACAGACGGACAGACACACAGACAAACAGACAGGAATGAACGCACACATGTACAGAACGATGAGCTAGGAAACAGTCAGACAGAATGTCATGTAGTCAGAAAGAAATGCGCGCATAGACTATAATTATAGAAAGTGGACGAACACATAGACAGACACAGTGGACATGGATACAGACACACATCTACACACATCTACGCATACACCTGCACACAACACACACACACACACACACACACACACACACCTGTACACACACACACACACACACACACACATACACACACACACATGCACACACACACACACACACACACACACACACACATACACACACACAGAGGCTGAAGACACAGGCACAGGGATGCTAAGTAGAAAATTCGATTGGGGGGGGGGGCACGTTGAAATTTTACCAGTAAATTATAATTAGGCTATGTGTGCCATGGCCTTTATTTTCATTCTGTCTGAAGGACTTAAAGGAAAAATTAGCCATACGTTGACTGACCATTATTAACTGTAGGCTATAGCTAGGCCTATATTAGTATATCTTGTCATATAGGCCTACATGTATCTTGTCTTAGAGGCCTACCTGTATCTTGTCATAAAGGCCTACATGTATCTTGTCATATAGGCCTAAATGTATCTGGTCCTATATAGGCCTATAGATATTATGTATACATGTGTCTCAATGCCACTGACGCGTGGTGTGACGTACTTACCTACAGGTAAATGTGGCACAGTGGTAAAACTGCCAAACAAATACATTGTGTCAGCTGGTAAATCATGACCGCTGGCAATATCTTTGTGGCAAAGGAAATGCTATTGATGCAATTATGACATATTTAAATATTTTATTTCGCGCTACTTGCAGTGACAGAATGAATGCCAGCAGTAGCTATTCATATGTTGTTGTATTAATGATGAAATGATTAGGGTATACCATGGCATACTTATTTAGACTGAAGCGCAAAATAGCCACAGCAATCCGACAGACTGTGATTGACCTCTCAACTTGCGTTCTTGATATCCATATAATTATATAGGGCCTACTAACCACGAAACGATGGATGGCTGCATCGGACCATTTTACCTCCATGGCATTTCCCATGGATAGGCTATTATTATTAGTATTATTAATATTTTGTTATTTTTTATTATTATTATTACTGTCGTCGTCGTTGTTGTTGTTGTTGTTGTTGTGCATTTATGAAGCGCCACTATCTAACTTGGATCAAGCATCAATTGATAGCGTGTGTGTAATGGACTTGCTCAAGATCCTATACACAGTATTCGTCTCAAGCGAAGCTCGAACCTGCACTCTCCTTGTATCATAGGCGAGTGCCTAACCAATCAGCTACTGTATTTACTGTGTCCCCTCTATCCAAGCACTTAACAAGGGCGACTTCGTTCATCAACAGTCTTAACTGTGCTAGTCAGTGTCCTATTCACAACGCCAAGTCAAATTATAAAAGAATCATCGTGCTCTGGTTGGCCTATATATATGCGTAGGCAGGGGCGTCCATCCTATGGGGGGAATGAAGCAGAGATCTTCATTGGCTATTCAGGGGGGGAATAATTTTTTTACATTAAACGTCTGCTCAGTTTTTTTCTTTTCAGAAATTAATCGATGTGTTTTTCATTGGAAAAGTGCTTTTCTTTGTTTAAAACATAATAAAATCATTGAGCTGTTCTCGGACCGAGCTCACGATTAGTCTTCAATTTCATAATTTTGGCGTATCGTACATGCACCTACTCAAGCGATTAGACTTCGAGGTGATTGTAGGCTTGCATAGGCCTATCTTACAGAAAATGTTTTACTTTACTGGTCCCTTTCAAGAATCTTGCTATCAACCTCTGCTGACATGGCGGTTGCTGCTCAGCTGATACGTCAGTGCAGTCAGAACCTGAAACTGCTCAGAGAAAATAAATGAACATTCATGGCAGTCGAGTTACAGAAGCACAACGATTTGCAAAGGCCTACAGTGTTGATGGGAACTTTCCGGTTCATTGAGCAAGACGACCACCCAAGCATTATGACGAGAAAACTGAGAAAAGGACAGTAAATGTGGTCCTCAGTAGCACAGACATCTTATTGGTGTTTACTATACAACGCTGGATACGGTTGCTTGTCAACTAGAGGCATGCAGTCACGGACCCAGAAAGTTTATGAGGGGGCAAATGGGCGTCCGAAGGAAGATCGTCGAGGCGCGCAGCACCTCGACAATCTTACCAACAATTATAGTGGCCCGCAAGCCAAGAAAGGTTGGCCACCCTTGATCTAGATGAAACAGGCACTGACGATGATGACGAACAAAACACAAAGCTGTCGACAGGACAATGAATTGAAAGCAGTTATGTTAAGCCAATACATGTGATATGACAACTTTCAGACTATCCCATGCTGATCACCAGCTTAAACAAAATCCTGGTCTACCTTGTGCACATGGTAACCAACTGCTCAGCTGAGTGAGGTATGAGTCGCATCCGCATTCCGCATTGTGAAAAATCGAATGAGATCAGCCATGGTTGGTGACTGGTTTAATAGGCCTATTGTAATTTTAGTACTTATGTTAGTACTGTCTGGCCGCTCTGGCAGTATGCCTCTGTCTGTGTACAAGCCTTCATATTTTATATTGCATACTGTTGCTTGATTAGTGAACTAGAAGTTAAAGAATGCAATAAGAAATTCAACAGTAAAACCGTGATTCAAATTTTGATAATCGAAATTTTCTCTTTCAATCGCCTGGGGCGGTCGTCGTGGGGGGAATCTTATGACATGAGGGGGAATGCTTCATAGGCGTAAGGGGATGGACGCCCCTGGGCGTAGGCGTAGGCTACTGCATGCTAGCACTAATATGGGGTATTAACGTTCTTTTAGTATATTGCGGCGTACTCTTGATACACAGTAGTCATCGCTGAATCACAAGTATGCCGAAATGATCGTCAGATTGAGCTGTGAAGTAGTGTGTGTAGTTACTTTTTAACGACTAGCTGTGTGGTAACAAAGGCCATTAGCGTCGCCCTCCTCCTTTATCCAGGCTTGGGACTGGCACTGTCAGAAAGCGAACAGTGGCGGAGTTAGGTGTGCAGTAGTGTTTTAGATATGGAAGTGGTGACGTGTGTACTTACTGTTTGCGAAGTGGTCGAGTGATCCATGGTGTGCCCTTTGGTGTGGCATACTTGCTGCCCTCATGTTCCGTTTCGTGCCGTCCTTGTCCTGTTTGCTTCGCTTCATGTAATTCCTAGCATGACCGATTAATCATGTTAGAAACGACCATGACCATACTGATGACAACGACTACTGATGTTACTCATTCTACCCTCAGCCCATAATTATTAAGATGTTGCTAATTCTACCTCCTGCTTCTTCCTCTGGCACTATACTCGCTGATACAAAGGATAATCAATCCAAAGCGTGCTTTACAAGTGTAGAAAGTTGTTCAGGATTGCCGCCATCATCATAGTCGTCGTTTTGACATCGTCGTCGTTATCATCGTCATCATAATCGTCGTAGTTAGCGGTGATATGATCGGTCACAGTACGCTAACAGTGACCAGAGCATGCCGGATATTTGGGCAATTAAATATTAATATGAAGCTGAGATACGGTTCGTCGGTGTTACTTGTAATTGGCTAGGCTATATATAGAATGTAGTTCCAGGGTATACGGGTTGTTATTAGGTCATGGTCTGGTCATCGTAATCTCAAAATTTATACAGCGCCCAAAAAGGCGAAGTCGCGGGAACCAGCTTATTCACAGGTGCTTCATTAAAACAGAATCGATAGACAGAGGTTGAAGATCGAAAGGGTCAGACAGACAGACAGACAATAAAACGGCTTAGATGGGTGGTATTTAGAGTTGAAATGGCGAGGGAGGTGAGGGGAATCGGGATAGGATTCGTAACAAGCAATGTTTTCAGTTTTGAGTGAAAGCCAAATTATATTGAAAACACTTTGCCCATGAGAGCCGCATTCATTATGCGCTATTCATCAAACGCTATTATAGATGCAGATGAATTGGTTAATGTTTATGTTGTTAAAGTCTCAAGGTCGGATCCAGGCAAAGTTTTGTTTAAGTGAAGGGTTATTAAAATTGTGGGAAACTGAAATAACTGAAAAGGGTCATTAAGATTCCACACGGCCTGGCCTCACTTGACCCCCCCTTTGTAAACTTGTGACTGGCGACGACGATGTGGAATAGACGTCTATGGTTGACTGACCTTATTCTGAGGATGAATGCAGTGACGAAGAAGGCTCCGATGACAGTGGAACAGGTGGAAATGACGAGGATCTGTCTTTTGTTCAGACCGGCTGAAGCACACAAACGACGACACATTACATGAATAGATGTCGCTCATGCTGGCAACGTTCGTACCTGAACAGATTGCAACACCTTTTAAGGTTTTGCAATCTGTTCAGGTACGAACGTAGAATGAGGTTTACGATGACATTGATGATGATGATGATGATGATGATGATGATGATGATGATGATGATGATGATGATGATGATGATGATGATGATGATGATGATGATGATGATGATGATGATGATGATGATGATGATGATGATGATGATGATGATGATGACATTTATGACATTGATGATGATGCCATCGAGATCATAAGTTGATGAAGTGCAAGTATTA
Source organism: Aporrectodea caliginosa (assembly GCA_020284085.1). Classification (NCBI taxonomy): domain Eukaryota; kingdom Metazoa; phylum Annelida; class Clitellata; order Crassiclitellata; family Lumbricidae; genus Aporrectodea; species Aporrectodea caliginosa. The sequence continues at coordinate 1,198,459 of JACEVL010000009.1, forward strand.
AGTCCATATAATGTATGTATGCATGTATTTATGTGTGTATGTATGTATGTATGTATGGATAGAAGGATGGATGACGTATTAATGGACGGATGGATATGAACGTACTGTGTTCTTCATGTTTTGGTTTCTGTTTGGCCTTTGGTTCTTCTGGAGTGGAAGCCGATCTGTTTCTGGCAGAGGGTCCTGAAGACCCTGAAGACGTTTCTTCGTCTTCGTCCGTGCCACTCCTTCGTTGACCTTCCGTGACCTTCGTCGTCTGGGTCGTTGAAGTGGCGATGGTCGTCGTCCGACTGACCCACTCCAGGCAGGCGTTGTCCCTCTCCATCGCTGCAGCGCTGTTATCCTCACTCCACTTGGACGATCTCCGCTCTCCTCCGCGCTCTCTCCCTCTCACTCCCACCGGAACCCGGATTCTCCTCAGCTGCAGAGTCACCTCGACCATCGAAACGCCGTCGAGCCCTGGTCGCCACTCCTTCGTTAGGTTCTCCAGCACGAAACAGTTGGACTGATTGGCGTCGTCCAGGATTCCGACGGCCTCAAGGGAGCTGACGATCGTCTGGTAATGGGGGCTAATGTAGCGACCAGGCCTTCCCATCTCCCGCGTCTCATAGCTGGCCCTCCCTGCACCGGAAGGGTCGATCCGAGACGACTTACTCACCGGAAGTGATACCGTCATCTGCAGGAGATCGACTGCGCTGGCGATGATGACGACGACGACTACACTCAGTCTCGACAACGACAAACAACTTATGGACAGGCTGCAGCAGTTGCAACGATCCATGCTACGATCACCACCTTCTTAGAAATCGGTTTCCATCTGAAATTAAATTAAATGTTTGTAATTTCATTTTAAGATTTTTTTACCTTCAGTTTAAATACTGACATTTGAAAGCGAAGTAAGATTATACGCTGCAACACTTCAGATGGTATTTTGTTTCAATTGTACGGGAATTTAAAAAGTATGGAAATCTGCTGTATTCGGGATTAATAGAGGCGTTGTTGTTGATGGTGGTGATGATGTTGATGCTGACTATTATAATTATTATTATTATTATTATTATTATTATTATTATTATTATTATTATTATTATTATTATTATTATTATTATTATTATTATTATCATTATCATTATCATTATCATTATCATTATCATTATCATTATCATTATCATTATTATTATTATTATTATTATTATTATTATTATTATTATTATTATTATTATAATTATTATTATTATTATTATTATCATTATCATTATTATTATTATTATTATTATTATTATTATTAGTATATTTTTTATGTTGATGATGATGACGATCCTGATGATAATTATTATGATGATGATTATAATGATGAAAATGATGATAATGATGATGATGATGATGATGAGGAGGAGGAGGAGGAGGAGGAGGAGGAGGAGGAGGAGGAGGAGGAGGAGGAGGAGGAGGAGGAGGAGGAGGAGGAGGAGGAAGAGAATGAGGAGGAGGAGGAGGAAGAGAATGAGGAGGAGGAGGAGAGAGGAGGAGGAGAGGAGGAGGAGGAGGAGGAGGAGGAGGAGGAGGAGGAGGAGGAGGAGGAGGAAGAGGTCACTATTGATAGCTCGATGATCACTAATACTTCACAAGTATCTTCTATAATGCAGGTTTCTGCCACATCCGGGCATTTGTCACATCTGGAATTTCTGTGACCGATGACGCAAGTAAAGCAGTTACTTGCGCTCCATTTGACTCTGTGATCGCGACGTGTATAGGCTTATTTGTGTGTACAGGGAGACAAGATCAATAAGATCAAGATCTTATTGGGCCTGATCAAAAGGTCATGGCATTAAGCAGATGATAACAGTCCATACATTAGCAATAATAGGCCCTGTGTGTGCTTTTATGTGTATATGTGTGTGCATTAGAGCTAAGGTACTTAGGTAGCGACTACCTTTTAATTAAATACTGTATTCATCGATAGTGTAGTGGTTAGCGTGTTGGACTGTTAATCGAGAGATCGGGTTCAAATCCTCGCTAGTGCAGAAATTTGGTTCGAAATGTCTGCTTCACCTGCATCCCTTAGCCAACTCAGCTATGATGAGTACAATAACCGTACACTGTCGGTTGCAAGATGAGACGGCGAGAGAGAGGATGGGCCACCCGCCCTCATTTAATGGAGCCACTAACACTTCATACCCATGGCTGTCTCAGGGCTATAGCTTAAGGGACTGCTCTTCTCTTCTTCTTTCTTATCCTACAATACTAAAATCCTTTATCTTTATATGGTAGCATTGGTATTTACGATGTTCAGAAACGTGTGCGAGGCCTCACACTGCAACTATATAGGATCGAGATCCCCTCCATAATATTTAGACGTTAAACATGCCACGGTTTAGCCCGTTCTCGCAGTAAGTTATTTTCATCAGTTACCCTGAAGAAGAACAACACTAGATTCGTTGCACAGCGTTTTTATTCTAGCGAACCAATATTTACCTCAGGAAGCAATGGGATTAGGTAGAACAGACAGAAAGTCTGCTTAGACTTTCAGTAATTGATAGTAGGAGTTCACAAGCGATTGTCATTCTCGGCTGCATTAGGCATTTAGGCTATATATCTATAGACAGAATATAGCGTTCTTAGATAGCGCCCTTGAAGTACCTCAACTGCCTTTATGCATGCATTAGCACTAGTTCTTATTGAAACTCGTGAACATGTGTTTATGTTATGTTAAGGGCCATAACCATAACCATAACCATAAATTTTAGTGTTTTCCAGTAGAAACAAAGAATACAAACATCACAAGTACAGTACAATATATACGCTTGTTTTATGGTGTAGGTCTAACTCTTGTACTTGCTAGTAATGGATCTGTGAGATTTCATTTTGCATGAAAACGACAAAAGATTGAATCGGATAATAATTAACTCGTAACATATTTAGGCCTACATTTTTGCGATTAGTCAGTGCGAGGAATCTACCAGCAAACACAAATAGCAGAGGAAGAGTCCGCTGTAAAAACCATTCCCACCTGACCATTCCCACCCTCCCTCCCTAGATTTTCTTTAAAAAGCAAATCATGCAATGTCTGCGTGCATTCGTTCATGGACTCCGGTATTTGCCAACATTGATAACTGCGGTTGTTTCCTTTCCTACCCACCGATTCGTATTATTAATAGCTATGACATAACCATATAATACTCTCTGACGATGGGAATAACTTCTTATTGCAGTCTCGTAAGATTAATAACAGCAAGGATTGCAACGTAAGATAAATGCATGGCAACGTAATATCCAATGCACGCCTCTTTCAGCTAAGGATAGATCATGAGTCCCTAAAGGCTAGTTTGGCTTAAGCGCAGAAAGAACAGCAAATAAAGACCGTTGCAGTTACGCTTTGCATCGCTTTATACAACGCAGAGTAATAGCTACATAGGAAGCACCAGACACTGGATCCGAATCCGAGCAGCAGAGATGAATAGCAAACACTTAACCACCTTCTACTATGGAGTCTGCATGTATATACCTGTGTGTGTTCGTCTCGTTCTGTTACAGATATCTGTTGATGCTTGTAGTTGGTCGAGCATTCAGCAAACCTTCCAGACGCAAATGCGTTATTATCATCCGCTTATTAATCAATAGCAATTTTCTTTCTTAATCCAGGCCGAGTACGTAGGCCTAGGCGGCATTTCGCTGACTCACAGAAGACTGTAATGCACCGTCCGTCCATGGCGCGTGCTTTTGAAAGCCAGACCAGCAATTGATGCGAAATATCCTCCTACCTTTTATTTTATGTCTCGAGCGATCCACATCGACGCACGAAGAACGGAAGAGGAGGAGGAGGAAGTGGAGGAAGTGGAGGAAGCGGAAACGGAAAGGAAGACCGGTCTCCAGGGCTGTAGACGACGACGATCACAACCTATCCATTGTCAATATCATCTTCATAATCTACACGATCCAACGACCGTCCGTCCGTCCGTCCGTCCGTCCGTCCGTTCGTCCGTCGGTGTTTACGATAGACACCGGAGGCCAGTCATCGCTTCGTGCGGCGGGTTAGAACAACCGTCGAAGTGGCTCATGATTCGACGCAGCTCCGAGTGGCACAGAGGGAGCACAGATGGTGTCCACGGAGGAGCGATGAACGACACACACTGACGTACGCTGGATCGTTCGTCCGTCGGTCGGTCGGTCGGTCGGTGGGGCTGGTGATTATTTATATAGCGGTCGACAGGAATGGGGAGGATTTGCCCAGGCGCCATGTTGCTGCTGTTGCTGCTGCTTAGGTATGTGTGGCTGAGCTACTTGGCTGATGGAAGGTTCGGCTGCTGCAGCTGCCGACACACGCATGCATGCGCGCACTCAGGCAAGCCTTTATAGCTGATTAATATTCATGAGCGACGACGGACAGACGAAAGGCCAAAGGAAGAGGTAGAGGAGGAGGAGGAGGAGGAGGAGGAGGAGGAGGAGGAGGAGGAGGAGGAGGAGGAAGTGGAGGAGGTGGAAGTGGAGGAGGTGGAGGAGGAAGAAACGTAGGGAAGAGGAGAAAGGCGATGATGAGCAGTTAAAGTGAGGTAATGAGGTCCAGGGATCAGAGAGGTAAGGGAGATGAAACAGATGAAGAAAGGAATATGAAGCACGAGGAAGAGAAGATAGAGGACGAGTAAAAATGAGAAGGAAGAGAAGCAAGAGAAGCAAGAGAAGTAAGAGAAGCAAGTGAAGTAAGAGAAGAAATGGAATCAAGAGAAGCAAGAGAAGCAAGAAAAGGAAGGGGATCAAGAGAAGCAAGTGAAGCAAGAGAAGCAAGAGAAGCAAGAGAATCAAGAGAAGCAAGAGAAGCAAGAGAATCAATAGAAGGAAGAGAAGCAAGAGAAGCAAGAGAAGCAAGTGAAGCAAGAGAAGCAAGAGAAGCAAGAGAATCAAGAGAAGCAAGAGAAGCAAGAGAATCAATAGAAGGAAGAGAAGCAAGAGAAGCAAGAGAAGCAAGAGAAGCAAGAGAATCAAGAGAAGCAAGAGAAGCAAGAGAAGGAAGGGAATCAAGAGAAGCAAGAGAAGCAAGAGAATCAAGAGAAGCAAGAGAAGCAAGAGAAGCAAGAGCAGCAAGAGAATCAAGAGAAGCAAGAGAATCAAGAGAAGCAAGGAATCAAGAGAAGCAAGAGAAGCAAGAGCAGCAAGAGAATCAAGAGAAGCAAGGGAATCAAGAGAAGCAAGAGAAGCAAGAGCAGCAAGAGAATCAAGAGAAGCAAGGGAAGCAAGGGAATCAAGAGAAGCAAGAGAATCAAGAGAAGCAAGAGAAGCAAGAGAAGGAAGGGAATCAAGAGAAGCAAGAGAATCAAGAGAAGCAAGGGAATCAAGAGAAGCAAGAGAAGCAAGAGAATCGAGAGAGTCAAGAGAAGCAAGAGAAGGAAGGGAATCAAGAGAAGCAAGAGAATCAAGAGAAGGAAGGGAATCAAGAGAAGCAAGAGAATCAAGAGAAGGAATGGAATCAAGAGAAGCAAGAGAAGCAAGGGAATCAAGAGAAGCAAGACAAGCAAGAGGAGCAAGAGAAGGAAGGGAATCAACAGAAGCAAGAGAAGCAAGAGGAGCAAGAGAAGGAAGGGAATCAAGAGAAGCAAGAGGAGCAAGATAAGGAAGGGAATCAAGAGAAGCAAGAGAAGCAAGAGAAGGAAGGGAATCGAGAGAAGAAACAGAAGCAAGAGGAGCAAGAGGAGCAAGAGACGCAAGAGAAGCAAGAGTAGCTAGAGAAGCAAGAGAATCAAGAGAAGCAAGAGAAGCAAGATAAGGAAGGGAATCAAGAGAAGCAAGAGAAGGAAGGGAATCGAGAGAAGAAACAGAAGCAAGAGGAGCAAGAGAAGCAAGAGAAGCAAGAGAAGCAAGAGTAGCTAGAGAGGCAAGAGAATCAAGAGAAGCAAGAGAAGCAAGAGAAGGAAGGGAATCGAGAGAAGAAACAGAAGCAAGAGGAGCAAGAGAAGCAAGAGAAGCAAGAGAAGCAAGAGAAGCAAGAGTAGCTAGAGAGGCAAGAGAATCAAGAGAAGCAAGAGAAGCAAGAGCAAGAAGGGACGTACGTAGGAGAAAGATAGGAAATGAAAATGACTTAAACTGAAAACGACGAAAACATGTAGTGAAAGAAACGTGGATTATGATTATGGCAGTTACAAAAACAAAGGCTGAATTTTGTGATAACGGGTGTCTCCGTACCTCCACAAAGTCTTTGCATGCTGGTCTCAACACCCCTCATGGATGAATGTTTCGCAAATTTTCGTGACAATGTGTACAAGTTGGAGACTGTGTTGACACTGAAAATGGGCGCAAATTGACAGCAATCATGGCATTTTGTACCCAAAGAGCATCGAAAAGACATCTGTGAAACTTAATTACGACGTCCATTATATCAGAGTCAACAGACGATGCTTTACGGTTCTATGGAATAATGGAACCCATAATGGCAAATCATGGAATGTAACTGCAGATAACAACAGCAGCAGCATAGCAATTACCATCCTTAGACCGACATAGTGAGAGGGTAAGAGAAAGAGAAACAGACAGACAGACAGACAGAGACAAAGACAAAGACAGACAGACAGACAGACAGACAGACACAGACACAGACAGACAGACAGACAATGATGACTAATGATCAATGAATTGCAAAAGCAGTTGTGATTGAATGAATTGTAGGCCTACAATGTACATGGTCTTCATATACATGAAGAGGATTGAACCCACACTTTGTGAGTTACGTGATTAGCGCTCGAACTATCGGCCATCATAGTGGTATACAAATTTTTTAAAAATTGTAAATTAAGGTCCAGTAGAGGAGAATAGAAGAAACATTTCTTGCCTCGGATAAATATTTTTGCTGTTATTATTATTTCAGTCACTATATGATTATTATCGCAATTATTGCAGCAGTTACATGAGAATAAATTTAGGCGTGTAAATTACATCATTTAAAAGATGGCGCTGATTGAACAACGACGTCATTATTGAATGCTGATGATCTTCCTCCTGTGACGTCATCGTCATTGTCTGCTGATAGCTTGTAGAGACGAGATATTCGGTCGAATGGTTCGATGTCGTGCTTTCCGTAGTCTTTCCTGCGATCGTGAGGATCCGTTGGAAGACGTGGATGTGGTTGTCGATCGGTCTTCGGACGTTCTTCGAGACGACCGCCGTCCCTTCCTCCGGTTCAGGTAGGTCAGGTGAAGGTTGTTGAGGATTGTGCCGTGAGTTCAAACGATGCTTCGACAGTTGCTGCTTTTTACCCTGACCCGCGGTATCCATGGAGGCCGGAACAGATTGTGTGAAAATTGTGTTGAGTAGAGAGTGTGTATGGAGGCGAGGGCGATCTGCGCCTGACAGCGAATTCAACTGTCTTCCGACTCTCTCTCAGACCAATGTCTCTGATGTGACTGATGATGATGATGATGATGACGGTGTGTTTGATGACGATTGCATTATTGAGCTTAGCCTAGCTCCCCTGAATTTTATCACGGCCATATCTAAACTAAAAACTGTCTACCCTCACAATCGAATACGCTGATGAAACTTATTTGTTAATACCATCCTCAAGAAGCGACACAATCAGGTCCGAACTGGACCATGTAACAGAGTGGGCTGCGAAATGCAACCTGAGCCTCAATCAAAAGAAAACTCAGGAGATGTTAATCCGCCGCCCACGCGAGCGGGGGGGGACAGGAAGCAATCCCTGGGGAAGTGCCAGGACTCCCAAGGGTCCAGAGCATGGTAATCCTCGGGGTGGTCATGACTGAACATATCGGCTTTGAAATGCATATAAAACGCATAAAAAATTATGTGTCCAAGCTAGACAGTCGATGTATGCCCTGCGCATCATGACGACACATGGCCTTGTGGGACTTAGTCCCCGGCGCCGCCGCCATCCGCCGCCGCCGCCAGTCGCTAAGCCCTCAAGTCGAAGTCAGTCGCTAAGCTATCGACTGCTATCGACTTTGTCCACTTTAATATATCAGCAGTTATTTATTTACTACCTTACTGCCTACCTAGTACTACTTATATACTTTACTAGCTATGCCTACTTCCAAAGAATCTATATATAGACCTATTACCTAACAGTCACATTTTTTGTCACGTTATCTAACGTGGCGCACTTCTTTAATTGATAATGGCGTCTCTTCGTTTCAAATGTCGCGTTGAAAATACGCTCATTTCAGTGTCTTTAAACAGCGGTACAGCTAAAGATGAAGCTGGATAAATTGATAATATGTTTGTGAAATTAGGGAAAATAGGCGTCCATTGCTCTTTCGAGAGAAATCCGGTGTTTTGCGCACATATTGGCGAAGTATGCTTTGAATGTTGCATGCTTTCGTTTCTTATCTGATTTGAATGTAACGCAATAATGGTTTGATAATTTTGACTTGTTGGCTATACTTGGTATGTATGTATGTATGAGCACTTGCTATAGCGCCCCTACCAGATTGCCCATTCAGAGGCGCTCCCGACTACAGCGCGGAAACTGAATCGGAGTTTCACGCCGAAGCGCATGAGCAATTGCGAGTGCAGGACTTGCCCAGGGACCCTACGCAGTGCATAGGTCAATATTTGCTATTAATTTACCACCGCTTTATTTGGCCACAAACCATAACGTGCAGCGAGACGTGACTTTACAGTACGCAGTAAATTGCATTTTATTGTTAGATAACTAATAGACGTAGGCCTATTTGAGTACCCAGAACGTCGATATCAAGTCATTAAGTCAGTCGATAAGCAAGTGACTCAGTCGAGTGAGTCGCTAAGTCAGTCGCTAGCTCTCCAAGTCAGTCGCTAACTCTTCTGTTAGCGACTCCGGGGACTAGCCAGGACCAATGCTACATGATGTTGTGCGATTGACCACTGAGGCCCGCTTGTTATACGCGTCACCGGCATGGTGGGGAATTTGTGGGGCAGCAGGAGCGCAATAGACTAGTCTGTGATGGACCGCCTGGTCCGACTAGGCTACCTACCAGAGGGTAACCCAACATTAGAACAGCTGTGTAGAACGACAGATGGGAACCTCTTTACTGCTGTCTTGGTGGACCCGGGCCATGCGTAGGGACCTTGGGCAAGTCCTTCACTCGCAATTGCTCATGCGCTTCGGCGTGAAACTCCGACTACAGCAGTAGTTTTGCGTTCTACAGCAGTAGTCGGGAGCGCCTCTGAATGGGAAATCTGGTAGGGGCGCTATAACAAGTGTTCAAATACAATACAAAAATACAATGTTCTGAACCCGTTCCTCCCTCCTGTAAAGACACTCCCCTATTCCCTGCGTCCCAGACCGCATCACCGAATTGTCCCGCAGGCTGACAACTTAATGAGAAAAACGTTTTTAACAAGAATGCTTTATATTGTGTAATTTCATGTAAACCAAAGTGAGGTTATGCAGTTGAATAAATAAAGAATATACTTACTTACTTACTTACTTAAATGCAGACGTTGCTCTCAGTCATCTCTTGTCACAGTTAGTCAGATGGATGACAATGGATGACGATGATGACGACGAGTTTGATGATCGTGTTGTTCAATCTGTTTGATTTAAAGTCGATAGAGGCCCATCTTATCATCCACTAATACTATATGATCATCTGATCATTAATGCTGACAATGTGATGATTGGCTATAATATAGATGGCTGGTGTCTTCGTGCAGTTTGCCTGTGTCTTCTTCTTCTTCTTGGTGGCAAAGATGCAACAAGAAACTAATGCGATCTGCAAATGTAAAGAGGAATTTAGAAAATCTGCTTAATGGAATCGAGTTTTTTAAGCGAACTCAAGTTAGCTTAAAGGACTGTTCTTCTTCTTCTTCCTTTTCCTCTCCTTTTTCTTTTTCTTCCTCCTCCTCCTCCTCGTTCTCCTCCTCCTCTTTCTCTTCCTGCCTGACTATCTAAGTGATCTGAATATTTGAGTGCATTTTAAGCCATTGAAAATGCTTGCTGAACAGTGCTAAATCTAATAGCGCTTATGCACAGCAGAAGACTGTTGCTAGAGGAAGATTCGAGACATCAGGAGACACATTGGGCTTGAGTTGATATGCAGAAGCGCGGTACCTGCATAACTACGTGATCAGCTGACCTGGTTGACTTGAGAGCTTCCTGATGCCGACAAATGAGGTCCGCCACAGCAGGATAATCTTGTACTTTATTCTTTCCTGTGATGATACTACATATCTGTCATAACGTGTAATAATAACTGTTGTGGTTTTATTGTCTTTCTATTGGTAGGCATACCTGAAGTTGGCGGCGATGATTCTGCGCTTCGGCGAGATGGATCGATTGTGATACATGTTACGGTCGCACTATGGCTCCGTGTTTGTGTTAGTAGTTGTGTTAGTAGTGGTTTGTGAGTAAGCAGCCCCATGAGCCTCTGGCGTCGCCTAATATCCTGTAAGCTCATGGGGTTTACTCGTTCGTTTTTGTATTTGTGCATAAGTAGTCTGTTAGTAGTAGACCTGTTGGGCTCTGGCGTGGCGTAAAACCCCGTAAGCTGACCTGTCGGTAGTTTTGCGTTGTTTATTGTGTCATTTTCCTGGAATGAGCCAGAGATAAGATGGGGATGAGGAAAGACTAGATCAGAAGGATGAAGTGATGGAGGTTGAATCGAGATCTATGGACGTGAAAGTACTTGGAAATGTCAACTGTACGCTATTCATCAAATTGTCGGCAAGGGGGTCTGAGGAGGCGCAGTTACATGTAGGCCACTAATATCAGTGGACATTTTTCGCAAGGACTAAGACCAGCTCTTAACCGTCAGGGCTCTATACGCCTACTTAGTACCTACTCTGTGAGCGCCGTGGGCTCTACTACAACTCCGACAAAGACAATGAAATAAAAATAACATAAATTTTACAGATTTTGCCAAGTTTACAATTTTAAAGGGCAAAACCATTATAGCACTCCTCTCTAAAAGAAAACAGCAAGCAGGCCTTACATTTCTATGTATTTATGTCAAGAATAAAAAGAACATAAAAACTCAACATGAAATAAGGGATATGCACCAAAAGCAGTCTTTGCACTCATGTAATACTGTACGCACGAACTTCACTGGTGCATCATATAGGACTATAATGAAGAAAAATCAGCCTATATGATCCTTATTTTCAGTATAGAGATAATCGACCTCTCGTGCTAGTGCTCTAATGAGTTTCCTAAACTATTGACAACGATCTTCTTAGGGTAAACGGCGATTTATTTAGCGCCTTCGTTGAAAATCTAAAGGCGCTGCATCTCGCGATGTTCTCAACACTTATGAACTCCGTTGCAATCAGAAACTTCATACATGTAGAAATCTTAAAGCTGAACATCGATTACTGAACGGAACAGCGTCTAAAAACCGAAGATCCATGCAAAAGCAAGAAGAGGGTGACGTATTAATACGACATCCAGTCAGTCAGTTATTGGAGTCTAGCATGTGAGCGGATATGCCTCTCATATCACATGACCTGCCCGGTTGGACCAGGGCAGAGACACAACACAATGATGCAGCAGCAGCAGCAGCAGCAGCAGCCGCCTAAGGACGTCCGTTCAGAGTTCAAGGTCATAGGCGCTGTTTTCAATCGTCATATTGGAGTCGTCCAGTCGTCCATAGGAAGTTCTGCTGAAATTAAATAGCAAGAGAAGAACATTTATTAGGTATAATTAAATTGTTACTTATGGGTAAAACTACCAGTCTCATGGCAGTTCAAGTTCATCCATTGGCTGACTGACCGACCGAACAGTTAATTGGATTCAATTCAATACAATGCAATTAGCAATTTAGCATTGCCCTTTTCCCAAAGTTTAGAAGTGCACAAACGACCATGCGACAGAGTATCGATTGCGCTGAACAATAATTGTGCGTCAGAAACTTGATCAAGTGACTGCTTAGTGAAGGCTCGAACCCATTACCTCGGCGTTAAAGGCCGAGCGCTATCACCATTTGGCTGATGAAAAACATTTCAGCGCAAAATTGGCAATTTACTGCCCTGCGCTTGGTAGAATTTTTATATGACTATGTTAAAATACGAGCAATCAATGCCAAGATATCAATAGAATTGATCAGTCTCTCCAAGCATTGTGTTCAAGACGGTGATATTAACGAGGCCAAGAAACACGAGACCAGGACCCATGAGACTAAGACCCATGAGGCTAAGATCCATGAGGCTAAGACCCATGAAGCTAAGACCCGCGATGCCAGGACCCATGAGGCTAAGACCCACGAGGCCAGGACCCACGAGGCCAGGACCCATGAGGCTAAGACCAATGAGGCCAGGACCAATGAGGATAAGACCCATGAGGCTAAAACCCACGATGCCAGGACCCATGAGGTTATAAGACCCACGAGACCAGGACCCATGAGGTCAGGACCCATGAGGCCAGGACCCACGAGGCCAGGACCCATGAGACTAAGACCCACGAGACCAGGACCCACGAGGTCACTCAGGTCAGGACCCACAAGGCCAAGAACCACGAGGCCAAGACAAAGGAGAACAGGACTCACGAGGTCAGGACCTTGGAGGTCATAAACCACGAGGTCAGGACCCACAAGGCCAAGAACCAGGAACTCAAGACAGAGGTAGAGGCCGAGGCCAAAGTCAGACCTACCAATAGGGGTCAGGGTTGATGGTTTGTATTATAGGACTTGATTTGAACTGTAATTATAAGAACGTTGTCTCCTGCAGTTAGATCTAATACTGGCGCTCTATAAATGGTCTGCTAAATGTTTGCAAGTGAACAATGATCGTCTTTACCGTTGTCTCCTGATGTAGTAGACGACGACTATGACGATGGCAATGATGACGAGGCAGACGATGATTCCTATCAGGGCTTTGATGCCATCGGACAGCGGATCCTGCTGTCCACTGCCGTCGCCTCCTGGGACTGGAGGGCTGGTGGAAGGAGGCACAGAAGACGAAGAAATGGTCGGTTCCGTGGCTCCAGAATCTCCGTTGCTTGTGGACGAAATGATGGTGGTCGAAATGGGGTTGGTGGTTGAAGCAGAGCTAGAGACAAGGGCGGCGATGGTTGAAGTAGTCGACTGGATTTCCCCATCTGTCTGCTCTGGAATTTCAGAAGTTACGCTAACACTTGGGTTGTTTGTCGTTTTAATCGGGGTCGATGTTTGGATTGCGGCGTTTGTTGAAGAAATGCTTGTAGCAACAGTGGCAGTTGTAGAAGACGATAGGCTGCTGGTCGTTTTGTCCGAGGATACGATAACAGCACTTTTGGTTGAAATCTCGGTTATGGTCGATGCTGGGGTCATGGTAGATACAGTGGAGCTGATGGGGGAAATAGTTGATGGTTTGTCTCCAGCTGAGACTGTGGCCGATGAGGTGGCTTTAGATGTCCCGCTTCTTGTTAACGTTGCTGCAGCCGTAGACTTGGAAACATCCGCAACTGTGGTGGATGTGGGGTTGGAATGTGCTTCAGAGGCTGTGCCTGTATTTGTTCTCATAGAGCCACTGGTCGCATTGCTCAGAGAGGTAGTAGACCTACTTGACGCTGCGGACACTGTGGTGCTTGTTGAAATACTGCCTGTGGTACTGCTTATGGTACTGCCTGTAGCATTATTTGTAGGCCCATTATTCGTCTGTACAGCTGAGATCGACGTTCCTAAAAGAATGTGAACATCTATGCACACGTACAGTTAGCATTTAACCTCGTTACATAACCAACACATTGTCTTGAATCAGAAGAACAAACAACATTACAGTTTCATCTGCTAGGATTAGTGCATCAGAGCTTCAGCAAAAAATATCTAAGAAATTCCATCTTGGAGAATTATGTACACAAAATAAGTCGCAAGTTTAATATGATCTCGTCAGAGACTTCCTATGTTGCCTGGTAATTAGAGCTTAATAACCAGTGGTATACTATGAAACTGTTTATCTCACATTTTGTGATGCATTCACACGCGTCTTGTTTCATCCATTTTAGTGGACATAATTTTTATCGACTTTGCGGAAATGATTTACAGAATTTATAAAGTTACTCAATGGAGTACCTATATGGGCGCGTGGTGCGGTATCCATCTGCGAGTCTTCCATGTAAAACCTACCCCTTCCCTACAACTGTGAAGGCCCTCGCGGAGACCTCTCACTCCATGGTTCGACGGAGCCTGCCGTGATCTTCGATTCTTCGTCGAGAAGTCAAAAGACAACCATTGACGACTGTGATCATCACTGTCCATCATCTCTGGTCTCTCTCATTCAATAACATCTTCCTTACGACCATCATCAACTGCTACGAACTATCTCTCGAGTTCCTGCGTCAACAGAATGACTCAGTTCGTCGTTCAACCGATGGCGCTCCAACACCGAACTTTCCTCCAACCGACTGCAGGATATCGCAATTGGAGCAGATCTCCATCCAAGACCTTCACGGGTTGCTACGACTCCAGACACCACAACTCTGAATCAGGCATTCATCATGTGCACTAAAGTTGACTATGGCAACATGTACAATATATGCAGACCTGACTCTGCCCTGCAATAATCAGCTCCCATCAATTTTAAATGCTACGACTCGTCTGGTAGGCGGAATGCCGAGGTTTGCTCATGTACACAGTGTTATGTGAGAGGATAGAGAGAGAGAGAGAGAGAGAGAGAGAGAGAGAGAGAGAGAGAGAGAGAGAGAGAGAGAGAGAGAGAGAGAGAGAGAGAGAGAGAGAGAGAGAGAGAGAGAGAGAGAGAGAGAGAGAGAGAGAGAGAGAGAGAGAGAGAGAGAGAGAGAGAGAGAGAGAGAGAGAGAGAGAGAGAGAGAGAGAGAGAGAGAGAGAGAGAGAGACAGACAGACAGACAGACAGACAGACAGACAGACAGACAGACAGACAGACAGACAGACAGACAGACAGACAGACAGACAGACAGACAGACAGACAGACAGACAGACAGACAGACAGACAGACAGACAGACAGACAGACAGACAGACAGACAGACAGACAGACAGACAGACAGACAGACAGACAGACAGCGAAAGAGAGATGACATTCCAGTTACATTTACATTATGTCTTAGCAGCTCTATGATCTTAAGTGGGGTACTTCTGTCTCTGCCCTTACTCTTAAGACTTTTCTTTTTTCGTGGGTTTTTCGCACTGGGAGCGCCTCTGCTAATTAGGTCGCACTGTGAGAGGCGCTTTAGAAATCCGTAATTGCAATTAAAATTACAATAATACGAAACAGAAAGATGACGTTTACAGCAATCAAGGCTCTCGTAGACAGTTTCGCATTTTGGTAGTGAGTGAGGCAGACAGCTTGGGAATCTGGCAGACAGAGCAAATGGGAGACAGGCATGCAGTCACACTTCAGGCTGAAAGAACGAATACAGCCAGTAAGACAGAGTCAGGTACGAAGGCGGACCGACAGGTGACAGCCAGGCAACCAGGCAGACAGGCGCATACAGATCCTGTTACGTGTTTCGTCAGACTGGTTCAATTCGGGTGCAGTTAGGCTCTAAAGCGAACGCTCTTTTAAGTTTATTCACGTCTTGATATCCTGTTTGTTTTCATAGAACAAGATCCAATAAAGCTCCGCTGAAAGCAGTTAACGCCTTCTGGCCACCAGCCTTTAGCTAATATTCGATAGGTCAATCCTGCTCATTATATGCATAGGCGTAGGCTTTCTTCTGTACGTACGCCGCTTTCGAGTTTTTTTTTATCCCACTCTGTTTTTGCTATGCCATAGTTATAGTCTGACTATTTTCCGATTCTCAGCAAGACTATAGACTGACCATATATTTTCATGATCACAAGACTTCTTTATTGTTTTACACAAGTTTAAACAGTAGGCCTACCCTTCAGAGCTACAGTTATCGTTAATTGTCGTTTAAACCAAATGCCATTGTTACTCGATCATTTAACGACCACCATTCACATTGTAAATTGCCAGCCTGCATGGTCTCCTCTCACGTTATGTCTTGATCAGGGGCGTATTTAGGGGAAAGTTTTAGGGGTTCAAACCCCCAAATGTTTCCGAACAATTTTTTATATGCTTTTACATGTGAAATACCAAAATACCTTAATTTTTGCGACCATCTCCAATGGAAACCCCTCCGAAATCTTTAACCCCTCCGAAATTTTTTCCTGGCTACGCCCATGATCTTGATATAAGTCGATCCGTTATAACCAACTATTAAAGTAATGGAGATATATGTAGGCTACTTATAAATAAGTTAAGTCGCCCTTTTCTGTTTGTTTCTTTTAGCATGCTAGATTAAAAATTGCGCTACTTGGTGAACTTTGTAACTCAAGCTGTTAACCGTCCTGCCACTTTGTTAAGCCCAGAATTAGCAAATAGGTGTCCCTGTTAGCGGGATATTCATCCTTGTCACCATCTTGATAAAATGAACCTACTTCTGTAAAATAACTTGATTGATGGCTACAATAAAGTTTGATTGATTGAAATAGTTCTGGGAACTTAGTTCTTCTTGGACCCTGTTGAAATCTGGATTACGATGCAGCTAGCAAATCTGTGACCGCTGTCCGTTTGGATGGGTGTAATGCCATTTTAAGGTCCAACTAATAAATGCAGGTCTAGCTATGCGTCATTTTGCTAACGAAAGCAGGTACATGTGTGATGTGTGCCATTGAAGGCAGGTCGACGTGTGATGTGCGATGTTTGCTAACGAAGGCATGTCTACGTGTGATAGCCTACGTGCCGCTGAAGGTAGGTGGACGTGTGATGTTTGCTAATGAAGGCAGGATCAAGAATACTAAAATGTAAGTGAACGGAAATGATCCACAAGTGGCGTCGTTGATAATTCGAAGATTCACATTTAATAAAAGTACTTCGAATCATTTTTATCGGTATCAGTGAAGCTGAGAAAATATTTGTACCATAAAAGAAGCTGCCCTCCTTCTGCTATATCCCAACTTCCTCACTATGCCAACGACAGAAACTTCTAATCTTAGTCTCGACCATTAGCCAAGTCGCCAAGGGGGTGGGGCAAGGGGAGTAACTGCCCCTATCCCTGCTCAGGATAGGTCGTGGGATTCGTGCAGATTTGTGATCTTGGTGGGTCCCATGTGGTTCGACATTTTATTCCAGTAGTCTTGATCCATCATCCAAAGGTAGACCCTAGTTACTGACTGTAGAGTCTTGCGCAGACTGGCATGCGACTCAGATCACGGAGCGGTCGTTACTTCTGTAACAACTAACAAGAGTCGAGCTTTGAAGTCTGTTATCTGTTCCATAAGAATGAATGATTTTAGCATCACAGCGTAGAATCATACTTTAAAGGTATTGTGAAATGACGGCTAAAGAGTCTTCAATTCTGAATTAAAATGGGAAAGGTAGGCTACTTCTCGTTTGCTGTTTGACAGCTGAAAGTCTTCTGCTGCTTCTACAGTCGTTCCGTACAAAGCCAACAAGAGACTCGTGCTGAGAAATAATATAATAATAATAATAATAATATCTTTTCTTTAATTTAGCGCCTGACAAACGCACTGCGCTGTACATTTACATGTTATGCAATTGAACAATCTTAACTAGTTAACTACTAACAGAACAGACAGCTTGTAATACAACGGCGCTAATAGCAGCCTACAAAGCAAATCCGCCCAACGGGGGCTCGAACTCGGTACCTCTCGCACTCTTCGCCAGATGTTATCCAACGCGCCACCGGACCCCCCCGGTCATTGCCATAGTTATTAAAAATTGGCAGAATGTTCAGTTGAAATGGTTGTCTTCATATTCCTACACAGAGTGCAACTGTATTTGTCACGTCTGCTGCGAAACTAACCGGTCGCCGGTCGTCTGAGCTGATAATGCGATCAAACAATTTCAAATGAACGCCATAGCTACTGAATGGCCACTGCTGTGAGCGGCGCTATATAAATTACTAATTACAATACAATACAGGTTGATAGACAGACTGTGCATGTCAACGAAGTCTGTGAATCTTTTCACAACTACATAAGCATGGACGTTAGGCAGTTTGTTTGCTTAAACAACATTTATAAAGATTTCGAAAAATGGCGCCCTTGTAACCGCATGGCCGTGTTACGTACGTTGCCATATAAATTGTCGTAATTAGGGCCTATCATTATCATTATCATTATCATTATCATTATCATTATCATTATTATTATTATTATTATTATTATTATTATTATTATTATTATTATTATTATTATTATTATTATTATGGACAGAATATGCCTTACATGTCAAAATCGTTCCCTTTTTCACGTGGAACATTTTCGAAATCTTTAGAAATGTTGTTTTAGCAAACAAACTGCCTAACGTGCATGTTATTATTATATAGGGGCCTAGGCCTATGAGAACAATGGTTCTTCATTGTTTGAGTTAAGTGAATTTATTTCTGGGAGGAAACCTTTTTCCCCCACTCCTTGCGCCATTTACTTAGTCCAATGCAGTTATCCTCTTCATCGTCTGTCTGTTATTAATAGGCATAGATTCTTGTACTATCTTGAATGCACAAAATAGGCCGTAGTCTACATTCACAAAGGACTCGAAAAAGTCTCGAATGCCAGATCTATGTAGTTCGGAGTAACACATTAGCTGCAGGTTTGTGAAGACCAAAGGAACTGGTTTCATCTGGTATATACATAATACTGAGCGTTACTTACAGGTAGAAAGTGGGCTACATGGGGACACAATTTCTGTTAAGGCCATGCCTTTCAATGTTATTTAAAGTAACATTAATTACGAGCAATCGGCCAAAGACGCGTCTGACCTACACAGTCAGGCCTTTGTACGATGAGAGCCCAGTTCCCGAGAACAACTGTTCGTTTCCTTTAAATTTTAATTATAAGCAGAGAAAGGATGGATTGCCAAATTATACTCCACGTGTTTACTAATGGGTGTCCCAGACTCCCAGGTCCTTCCGGTGTCAAAACCTACTTCGCTACATGTGTTTGCATATCTTGTCTTAGCTTCAATCGCAATCTCAGGAATTCTTCAGCGCTCGGAATACATGTAGGTAATATCGTTTGATGAGAGAGAATCTTATACACATTCAAGCGTATACGAAGTCAGCGGTCGTTTAGGACACTACAGGACTATATGGTGACAACTGCACACTATATGGACGATTGAAGAGAACGAGTAGACCTACTAATAGGCTACTATTGTTAGTAGCCTGTAAGCTAGATCACAGAATCAACACAGATTCAATTGCAAGTCAATTCGAACTCATCAAAAAGAATTCACAGAAAGAGAAACACTGATGTAGTATTCGCTGTAAATAAACTTATAAATGATTTGCTATAATTATATTCACTTTTCTACTCTGCCATCATCTGGGATGTATCTCCCTACGTATCAGGCAGTCAAAGAGGGACAATGGTGCAGAGGCCGTTGGGGGGAGGGGTGCCGTTGGGAGGGGGCTGTAGAACGTCCGTTCCTGAAATTCGCCATCTACAGTGGTATGTTACGATCCCACAATCGTGGTCCCACAATCCACGAATTCATGTGACTGATGATTAACTGCGATCAGGTCATCTCCGTCTGTCTCACACGGGCTGTGTACTTACAAACGATCACGTCTACCATGTACAGTAGGCCTATCTTAAACAAGCGCTAATAAAGTCACTACTGCATTCAGTCTTAGTTTAGTCTCTACTCGTTAACGATGTCTCATCAAATCCCCAGATTTCGTCATTCTATTGTTGCCCTCGTATAGGGCTATAGGCATAACCAAAGTCGATGAACAATTAACGTCACAACACCGCCTCCAACACCACACAACTTGACACAAGCATGATAACTTTCAAAACATCACCACAAGATTGCCACTGATTAAATCAGCCACTTACGGGTAGTAAGTGTTGTGTTTTGTGCAGAGCAGATGCAGCAGCAAACCAGAGTCAGGATGATGCTGAGAAGTAGCCTGAAGCTAGTAGAGGTCATCAGTTGAAGCCGCATCTTGACCTCCTGCAGTCAGTTGAAAGCAGAGACCAACGCACTTCTCAACATACAACACTTGGCCGCCTCTGAAATTATGTTAACAAATACAGGTCACATTCCAGTTCAGTCATGCGCTTCTAAATAAAGTAGGCCAGAGATCGCTACCATATGAAATGACTTTTCATCAGAGCCAAATCCACGCATAATTAAGGCAAGTCTGATCAGTATGGATCAAAGGCAGGTAAATGCATTGGAATGTCAAACCCCGAAAATGTCTCTTCGGCCCACAAAGACGAGTCAGAGAGATCAGCTTATTCACCAGCTGGAACAGCGCTTCATCAAATCCGCAATACGTGTGATCTGTGCCGCCGGTGTCAGGTGAGAATACGGGTGATAAAGTCAAAGAGACCTCGTGTTGCAAAGGTGAAAAACCTGCAACGACTGCAACGGTTGTTGTTGGGTGGCACAGAATCGGGTCCATCGCAGGATATAGCATTGATTGAATATGTTCGGCTTTCAGTCTGGAGCCAAACTATCCAGGAGTGAGGGCAAGCGGAAGAGAGCTCGCAATTACAGGTGGCAATGGAGGATTTAGCGAACTGTCGGAAGTCTTTCGAAATAGCTGGCGCAGTATGGAGTTTATGAAGCGACTGCAGAATTTGAGACAGAGGAGACTGGAGGCCGAGATAGAGAATGGTACGAGGAAGAATGAGTTGACATGGACCAATCGTCATTTGTTCTTGCTAACTAAAACTGATAGCTATAGCTTGCAGTGCTATTTAAGTTAACTAAAACTGAAAGTAACTTTAACGTTAACTGAAATGTTCTATTTAAGTTAACTGAAACTAAAACTGAAACTGAAAAGTTATGGAAACTGTAACTAAAACTAAACTGAAAAGTACAAAACTAGAACTAAAGCTAAACTTGAAAGTTGAAAACTGAATTAACTTTTTCTGTGTGGTGCACAAACTGAGTGGCGAACATGTCTGCAACGATTAGCAGCGAGTGCTTCAAACTGCAGCTCAGTAGCATGAAAGCATGAATTTAATCAGATCTGTTGTTCTTGCTAATAAAAATGAATGGCATTAATAAAAAAATGACATTTAATTGCTTCTATGGAATGTTTACAGAACTAAATTAAAACTGTCGATGTTTTAGCCAGAGGTCCAGCTAAGCACCTCGACGGAAATTAGCTGGTCTGGGACAGCGAACGTCAATCGAAGGTGAAAGCAACCTACTAGCAACTGTGTCTAGGGGACCTCGGTCACTCGGTGGCGTCGTAAGCTCTTCCATTGGGGTTTCGGGGGGCAGAGATCTGGAAACCATGTAGGCCTAACGCATTTTAAAACAGAATAGCCTACGAAATCAAATGTGGTTTGGCTACATGAGCCGAGTACGCCTACTCTGCGTTCTACGATCAAATGTAAATGATACTGGCATCCATGGACACAGCAAAGTAGAGAGTTCCGGTCAGGGCCTGGGTACCCTTAAAACATCTCACGAATCCCAAGGGCAATGATCAGAGGTTTCAGACTAACACAGGAAGGCTAGGCCCACCCCTACGGTCTGTTATGAGCGTTTTATTTAACATTTATAACGCACTTGAGCTGCTAGGGTGAGCAAAAATGAATATGTGTCAACTGTATGGGCATTAACATGCAAGCAGTTTAAAGGCCTAACTCTATGAGCATCAGTAGGCCTAGCGATGCAGGAAACCAATGCCATCATTGGATAAGCCAAGCCTTGAGCTCTTTCTCCATGTAGGCCTACGTTGAGTACGTAGCCTAGTACGATCTATAATCAATAATCTATTAAAAAACAAACACTGTCACTGGTTTAACTTCTGCATCTGTTACCTTTGCCTTCAACTGGTCTTTCAGATCATCACGCATGCGCCAATATCAGCTGCAATCCATTTCATGTAGACCTAGCTATATCTAAATACGTAAGCGTGTATTTGGACTCTTGATATCCTGCACTTGATCAAGTATCTTAAGTACCTCTCTGACGCTGACTTTAGACATTGACTTTATCGGCCATAGATCTGTTTCACATTCATTCCATTCACTCTAACAGCACGTGATCATTCGCACACTGCTAAAGACTGAATCCTTAACAACTTAAATAAAACACATGAAAAAGATCTAACCTAAATGCAGGCAACCGCAGTTCTTCTTGGCACAGCCACCGTTTGGAAGACTGAAGACGAGAGCGTGATAAAGTTCACCCAGGTCTGAGACGATGTAATAATGATCTCTTCACTAAACCTGACTTCCTAGGACTTTAACAACTCTGTCGGCAGACTACTGGCTAAACGCACGTCGCCTATCGAAATAGTTCGACTCCTTACAGGCTGTAAAGGCAGATAGGCTAGAGGCTATGCACATAGTCATACGTATGGTATGCATATGTGCGCCTATTATACATCATGCATGCAGTACACAAACACCGCTATGTTACGCATGGGTGGGCCACGCTTTGCAAGGGACGCTCTCGCTTTGCAGGCCTACGAACAAAGAAACAGACCAATTCTACACACATAGGGGCCTACATTCTTACTGCAAGATAGAATAGTCTATCAGTACATGCACATAGGCCTACACATAGTGATATGGGTCCAGTAAGCTTCGGCCTCACAGATAGTCTCCTATGTGCGTGGCCCAAGTCCAGTTACAAGAAATTGTTTGCGTTTCTTACTATTGTATGGGCCTGCCACCTGTGTAGGCCGCCATTCATTTTATAGGCTTGACTGTGCGGCTGTTGTCTGGTGTCTGCCAGCGTAGATTATAGACCTATAATTCCCAGGAAATAGTAAAGCATAGTTATAAATATCAGACGCCACGTAAAACCCCACAATACGCATTTTTAAGTACCGTAGCCTATACATGAAAATAAGCAACAAGTCCTTTGTTGGCGTTTCACTGAGTTAAACATGGTTTACTTTTTAGAGCTCTGTCAGGTTTTTCCCTTCGACGGAAATTTAACTGAATTTCCATATTCGGCGTAAAAGCCGTTGTAAATGACTCAGGTATTTTCGGCCAGTATACCCTACATGTACGTGGCTTTTAGTCGTACTGCTCGCTTATAGGCCGAAGGGTCACACTTCATGCAACAGGAAGTAGGAGGACAGGAAGAAAGGTAGGCTCTAGTGTCCTTCTATTGAGTCCACAAAGCGACCTCAGGCGGAGTCATTGTGACGCAGCCAGTCCAAAATACGACATAAACAGCAATTAATTACTGTCGTCTACTAAAACGAGTTTAAAAAAATTATGCATGGATGCCAATGAGTTGACGTCAGTATTACTAAACGGTGGCTTAGTTTGATGTCAATCATTGGTTCCTGAAACCCTTTGATAACCTTTATCCAGTCCGTTAGTTAGCTTCGTGCAGTCCGTTCAGAAGAGTCGAACCCACAATCGTTGGCTTTTAGAGCAAGGGGCCGTGCATAAATGACGTCGCGCACCTAGGGGAGGGGAAGGAAATTTGTGACGATGTGTGACATGGGGTGCGGGGGGGTAAGAGAAGTGTGACGTCACATCAGGTATATGTAATTAAATTTAACAATTAACATCAATTTAATTTTTAAATAACAGCACTAATTTTGAGTATTAATTTCCATTATTTTTTGATTATTTTAATGTATGCGGGCACCATTATTTTCTAATTATTTAAATATTTGGTCACCGTAAGATTTTTAAATAGCATATTCGTGCTCTCCCTACTTGGTCCATAAAGGAGCATTTTGCTTCGCCATGGGAGAATGGACAAGCATAAATTCTGTAAAAAAGTTTGGATAAATTGTTTATATTAAACATTTAAATTCTAGTGATTCTAACAGAGCTTTTCGTTCTGTGGAATGAATATGTTATTGTGGTAATTCTCTTTCTATTTTGCTTTGTTCTACTACAAAGTATTCTGAACATCTATAGTAATTGGTTAGACGATGAATATTCCAGTTAATTTTATGCTACTATTAGCTTACCAATGACTCCTTTCTAATACCTGACTTTCTCCTTTAATACAACATTAGAGTGCAGTGCCACAGTAAATACTTATTACACTGACAATAAATGTGACTTGAAACATGAAAAATTTGGTTTGGGGGGGTCAGAGCTTTGTGACGTAATTTTTCAGGGGTGTTACTTTTTGTAACGAAGTGTGACGAGGGGGAGGGGGGTCAAAAATCGGCCAAAATCGCATGACGTCATTTATGGACGGCCCCCAAGAGCACCATGAACAGACCTCGGTATTTACGTATAATTGACGAAACAAATTAGCAAAGATCAGAAACGTTCATTGTTCAGGAGAAAAAATATAAAATACCTTAAGTAATTAATTTAATTATACTGCATCATCAAAATATGATGAACTCATTCTTTTGAGGATGCTGTTTCGACAACTGTTCTTCCGAGATCGACAACACCCATCCTCCTCCACCTCATCATACTCTTCCTCCTACCTCCTCTTTCCTGCTCTCTGCTATATTTGACCTTGATCGTCCTTGTAGAGACTGGCAAGAATCCGACGCGGAGGAACAAAGGACCTTCGCGCGTGCTGCACCTGTCTATTGTCGACAAGTATGACGTCACGGCGACGCCATTTGACGGCGACGCTGACGTCATCCATGACGTCTTCGAGAGTCTTGACTGCGTCAGATGACATCGTGTCTCCGTTGGGGAAGATGACGGCCTTCGTCCGATCGTTGCGTGAGTCCTGCCATCCGATGTAACAGGCGTGGATCGAATTGAAGAACATCGCCCTTCCGGTTCTCCTATCGATGCGGATCGCAGGAACTGATCTCGTCTTCGTCTTCATACTTCCGTCAGGCATCCACTCGAAGTCGTATCCGGTTGCTCTGGCGTTGGTCTCCGCTTCCGTTCTGTCCTGCGTCAGGAACGTCGACTGCCACCCTCTGCCGAGGGGTGACGATGGGTCGTCCCCGTCTGGAGCCACCCGCACATAACACAGCCCTTCGGCCGCTAGACGTCGCACCAGTTCCGGTTCCTTTTCCGCCATTTTGCGATAGACGACGTGAGCCAGAGCCAGCGGTGTCTCTCCTCCCACTTCCGGTGCGACATCGCAGTAGAAGAAGAGAATGGTCGGGTATTCGCTGACATGCGCCATCTCGTGATGGAACGGAATGATGGCTTCTGGCGGTGATTCGTTGGCTGTGAGGACGTTGCCAACGACCGCCACCCTGACGGCTGCCCCGCCGAGGTAGCGAAACGGATCGTAACCAAAGGCCTTACAGAAGAGGTCGAAGTCATTGGGAGTGTCCAAGTTGAAGCCACGGAAGACTATGGCACCGAACCGCAGCAATAAACTGGAGAGTAGGGGACGATTTGACATGACCCACTTCTGCCAGTAAGCACCATCTTTAGCCTGGAACTCTCCGGTGAGAGGAGACAGAACCAGCGGAAATGGCAGACCATCGAATGTCTTCTGTTCCGGTAGACAGACTGCTTCGACTCCAGGTGGTAACTCGACCTCTTCCATCTCACTCGCAATCCCTGAAACCAAATCACACATAGGGGCCTAATAAATGCATAACCCATCATAATAACTGTGAGATCTTGACTGCTGTCCTTTTTATGAATAATCAACCAGAGTCAACTGACATTTTCAACCGAAAAAATGTCCCTGTTCCCCATGTTCGCTGTGTTCAGTATGTTGACGGCGTCGAGGGCTATCGTTTCCCATCGACCACGGTCGTCATTTGCTCAGCAATCACCTTCCTTGAGATCGGTAATTAGGGCCTAAACATGAGCAACAAACGATTAATCCTTGATTTGATTCCCAGCGAGTCATGGCAAACTGAAAATAATTACAACTAAGCGTAGGGCCTTTTAGTTGTCGCGATGCGTAGGCCTAAAGATCTCTGTTCTTTACGGCATCATCTTCTGCTTCTGTTGAAGTATAGGCCTACATGGCTAGATAGGCCTACATGGCTAGATAGGCCTACATGGCTAGATAGGCCTACATGGCTAGATAGGCCTACATGGCTAGATAGGCCTACATGGCTAGATAGGCCTACATGGCTAGATAGGCCTACATGGCTAGATAGGCCTACATGGCTAGATAGGCCTACATGGCTAGATAGGCCTACATGGCTAGATAGGCCTACATGGCTAGATAGGCCTACATGGCTAGATAGGCCTACATGGCTAGATAGGCCTACATGGCTAGATAGGCCTACATGGCTAGATAGGCCTACATGGCTAGATAGGCCTATATGGCTAGATAGGCCTATATGGACGCGCGTGCATGCGTCTTTTTTCTGCTGCATAATTAATTGCATTGCAGTAATTGCACATTACTTTAATTAAGTAATCATCAAATGTTGTTGGCTCATGTAAGTTTACATGAGCCAACAACGTCTACTATATTTCTCGGATCTTTCGGGACTAAAGAGTTCCCAAGTGTTGAAACACTATGGCACCGAACCGCAGCAATAAACTGGAGAGTAGGACCTATGCCCGCACGAATACACGTCTCTTACTATTAAATCAATTGGAGTAGTGATCTGGGAAAAAATTCCTATGGAAATTCGCTTATCCCCCAGCATCTGGGTATTCAAAAAGAAATTAAGCACCTACCTTATACAATTTACTGTATTACAAACGACCTTGTCTGACCTTTCGCCTAGCTGATTCTTGTGCATGGTAGCTAGTTAAGTATTTTTGTTTTATATTGTATATTGACTCAACAGTGTTGAGCAACAGTTTCAGTTTCGCTTTCCTTTTCTTGTTTTCCTGTTTTTGGTTCATTTAGTTTCTTTTCTGTTTTTTTTACTTTAACATTCACTTGGTCACTGCAAGTATGTTTTCAATTATAATCTTTCTTTCTAATGTAATCTGTAATTTGGTGTCCCTACTTAGCGGGATTCTTTATCCCTTTAGGGCCTCCTTTTTGTAGCCGTGTTGAAATTTATATGTAAACCTGATGATTTTGTTAATTTGGTTGCAAAATAAACATGTTGATTGATTGATTGATTGAAACACGATCAAGCGTAAGCTTATCGCCTCTGGCCTCCTGCAGCTACAGATACAGAGGAATATCGGTTCACATAAGTATTTGCTAGGCCAATAGGCTATAGCCTTCCGTAGATCGCCATACTGTCCATATAAATGTATGTAACCATTAGGCCTACGTCATACCTCGTACAGCTAGGACAGTAGCCTGCGTATTGCTGATGCAAGTAGACAATAAGTAGACAAGTAGCCCTATATCGACACTAGCTGTAAGATCCGTCTATCCAACTGACAACTGCCGTCAGTTCACAAGGAATGATGGGAACCGGGGTATCTGTTTGTCCTCAGCTAGCAATGTAGGGCCTTCAACCTCAAAGCGTTTCATATATTATAACAGGCCTACCTTAGAAATATTGCTGATGGAAGGATGGTGGAAAAAGCGAATGACTCCCACGTGTAATTGCCACCGACAGCACTAACCTTAGCTCTGGAATTTATGTACGTCTGGAAGCACGAACATAGCCTACCCGTTGGATGGTATCAATCCTGCTTGATGTAGAATCTATAGGTCGATCACTAGAACCAGTTCACGCGTGTTATTTGATACGAGCGCCTAATCTTCACTACACGATCAATGCTAATTTCCTGGCGTGATCGTTATGTAACGATTCTCAACAACAGCGTATAAACTGATCGCTCGATTCTCCTGCACGAAACACAATCTGTGATCGTCTGCTTATATTATCAGCTGAATTATCACATCTCAAAGTCTCATCTGACGATCGATGGATTCCTTGCCAAAAGTCTACAGCGCACGCGCAGTGTTAGCTGCTTTGTCCCACTGCTTCACCGTCTGCTTATTTCTATTAGGCACATACAATCCTGTTTTTGGCTCTCTCTCTCTCTCTCTCTCTCTCTCTCTCTCTCTCTCTCTCTCTCTCTCTCTCTCTCTCTCTGTGTGTCTGCCTCTGTCTGTGTCTCAGCCCGGTGGTTATAGCTGCTTGATTCTTACTCTGTTCCTATATTGTAGTACGTAGGCCTATAGCCTAACTCCCGTGATCAGGAGTCATTGTAGTTTAGTTCGGCTTTCTGTTGCCGAGTTTCCGTCTTTTCTTTCCTGCGAGTTGAATTGCGTCGTCAGCTCTGAACTAATCAAATTCGAAATGGCACCGAGTGATGTTACATTAGCCCAACATTCAAGGCCTCACTTGTGAGTCGGTGTGACCAAGGTCAGACATTTTGAGGGCTGTGATCAAGTATAGGCTTCAACGCGTTGCAACTTTATGAAGATTTTACTTTCTTGTCCACTGTTAAAATAAAAATATGGTCCGGTCACCAAACTAATTGGTATCAAGTTGATTATTGTTGACAATGCCAATAGGCCTACTCGGGGCCTTTTTTATGGAGATTACCGGCTTAGGCCTACTAGTTCAACCAACCACCCCAGCATTTTCCCGTTATAGGCCTACTCCCAAGAAGTGCAAATAACTAGAAAGGTTAAGATGATAAAAATGGGAGAGTTGACAATTTTACAGCAAGACACACGGTATAATATGGTTTAAAAAGTCCTCAAAGAACCGGAGCACGAATAAGGTAACATCTTTAGCATTTAATATAAGCCATGGGAAAAGTACATTGTAGATCTTAAAACTGAGCCATTCCATGTCAAATCAACACATGACCATCTCGTATTTCGTTGAAAGAAAATTGGCAATTGCTCATCTTGGTGAAAACTTCAGAAACCAAGTTTAAACTTAATTGGGTCAACACATAACCTATGCCTATCCCGGCTATCCGGAGAAATGGGTCACTGAACTTTGACCAAACGCCTCAAGCTGTGCAGGATCTGTTTTCTAGGGTTCTATGTTGGCCTCTGACCTAGAGATAACATGTAGGCTTACGCCTACGAAATGTCAAAACTGTACTTGGATAGTCTATTTGAACTACGCACAATGTGACAAAATAGTAACCTAAAACTGGTTTTTATGGTATTTAAAAATTCTATCTGGGCATATTATCTAAACCCTTAATTTTTATTTTCAAAATTCTGAGAAATCTTAGCCTATAAGCATTTCGACCATGAGGTTGAAGCAATTTCACTGAAACCTCATTCAATTCTAGATGTTTGATAAACATGACAAAGCTACGAAATGACTATTGTGCTTAATATCTGCAACATATGTAATCCTCAATTGATGTCTGCAAACGTAACCTAATGCTCAGTTTGTCCACAGATTACTGTAGAACACACCACTGTCTTGACTTTAGACTACAAACTCTACTGATATCAGGCGAATGCAGTGGTTTGTGAGTTGTAGCAACTGTAGGCCTACAGCTATTTTTAAACTGCTGCTCAATAGGTTAGCTTCATGCCCACTAATTCTGTTATGTAGTATAGTAGTTCATAGACAATGTGTCTGAGCAGAGAAGAACAACTGATGAGGATTTGTGCTTTGGTTGTCATTTGGTCCCAAATGGCTTTGGCAGGAACTTTATGAGCCATTTTCACTGCTTCACATACTTTGTGCGACTTGGTAGGCATACCAGTCATTTTCACGACAACCAAGTATTTGTAATTAGTATAGGCTACTGATTTGCTCAGCCATCTGAATAGTTCATTTTACAAGGTTTTAAATAAAATAAATTTGAATCAGTAACCATGTTTCTCTGTGAAAGCATATTGTATATTGGATCAGTGCACGACGCATTGTGCAAGTCTGTTTTAAAATTTGAAGCATTGACCACAATGCAGCATGAAAACCTATTGTAAACTGGATCAGTAGCTAGTGATTTAGCAACAGTCAGACAACTCAGACAATTCCAACAATTTTAGTACAAGTACATAATTTACATTTGCAATGTCCTAGTTGTTTGTTTAAGTCATTTATCAGAAAATCAGAAAATGCTAGTTCATGATTTACTACTACTGTTCATCATCCATGGACAACTCCATCTCATTTTCTTCTTGTACAGCATTTTTCTTTGGCACTTTCTTCATGAAATCCAGTGTTCCCGTGACATAGTCGTAACTGTGAAACAATAAAAAGTCAGTAATCACATAGATACAACAGCTGTCACAATCTTGTACATAAGCAACTTGATTCCTCTAATCAACAGTTGCATTTAAAAGTATAGTTTAAGCGAGAAAATAGCCAGAACAATTTAGCAACAGGACCATCTATCTCTCTCGGTCTGTCTGTGGGTTGCAAGGGTCAACAATGAACAGATCGTAAGATTCACCAAGGTTCAAATCCCAGACAAAGATGTAAAGACCAATACTTCAGCAACTACAGTATAGCACTCATAACAGGGTGCATGATAAAGTACCTGGACATTCTCCCCTTCACATTTTCTGCGATATTCCCCTGGTTACATCCCCTTACAGAAATGTTTCCCCTGGTCATTTCCCTGGATCTATTTCCTCTTAGTCAAGCTATAAAACATCATCAGAAGCAAATATACCACTATGCTATATTAGCCGTTATACTTATTAAAGTACATGTATGAAACTTAACAAAACATGTACTTAACAGTATAAGACTAACTAGTGCCGTTAATTAATTATTACGTGCTAACTGATATGGCATGTTCATATGGTCATATACTGGGCTGATGACTGCTCCGTCTTTTGCTTTAAATTTTGATAGCACTCTGTGAAACCTTCTCCTTGGCTGTATTGTTTTTCACAATCGTCACTTACAAAGCTGTGCCAACGCTTTTGTTCTTCTATGCTTCAACTAAACGCATGACTTGTGGACATTAACCCACTAGTAATATCCTACAATATATGGTAGCCTACTGTAGATCCCATTTAAGTTAGAAGTTCTGCCCTGCATAACGACATAATGAATGATTCATGCCTTTTATTCTATGCATCAGTAGTAGTAGTATCTGATCTAGTGCTATATAACACGATTTGTATGTGTGCTTCTGTCACCGTTAGCGTACTACTTTAAAATATGGCATGTTATTAAACATGCATGGGGCAACGACTGGGGGAATTATTGTACATGAGAAATGACTTAAGCGAGGTGTCCCATAGAGAAATGTCCTAAACCCCATAAAACATAGTCCTGACCATTGAAGATTTGAACTGGGTAAAGGATTAGAAACAGACAAATAAAACAATGCAGATAATACAAACCTTACTTCTATTCATTGGTATCATAATTATTAATAACATTTAGTTTCTTATTAATACGAAACATGTACTTAAATCGTGCTAATTTATGAATGTGCCCCAAAAAGGAGGGCAAAGCTAATTTTAAATAAGGCAGATTTCATTTGTCAATGTCTGATAATTTGACAAGCCTCGTGATAAGTATTTCATAGTGAAGAATGAAGCCACTATACCAGTGCTTAATTATTACTGTTGCATCATACTATGATTCCTATTGTTACCACAACTCCCACATGTAGTGCTAAAGGAGTTTACAGTGTGTTTAAAATGATACAAGTGCAATTTTATTAAAATATCAGGTGCTGTGGTTATACTTACATTCCTTCAATAGGATCCAAGATACACAGGCTTTTCTGCAATGCAGTGCTAACTTGTAAAGCACTTCGTCTAACTTTTAAATTCATTGTGTGGGCATCGATCATTTTCCTTGCCCACACTAAATAAAACTGCAGATGTACAGTTCTTTCAATCTGCCATGCAACGAAATTTAGAATTTTTTCAACGTAAACGTCTTGGATATTGTGGCAGATGTAGTCAACTACAAAAACAGATTGAAACAAGGATTAGAGATTGTATAGTCAGTCAAATAACAGCAAGGTCAAAACTATCAGCCATAAGAAAGATAAGATAAAATAATGTAACGATCAGACAAAGTAACTTTAAAGTAACTCCAAAATTAGAAAGGAAAGTTCAATTCATAAAAGAAACACAATAAAGGTCAAACACAGTAAAGGTTATATCAATCAATCAATCAATCAATCAATCATAGAATTTATATAGCGCCTCTTCAAGGGCTCTACTCAGAGGCGCTCCCAAGCCAGGCCTGATCATACAGAAAAGTCTTCAATTGGGCGTAGAAGGAAACCGAGTGAATGCGAGGAGATAACCGAAGGAAAGATGGCAAGACATTCCACGCTGTTGGACCAACAACAGAGAATGCTCGGCGCTGCATAGTAGCAGTGCGGGCATGTGGAACCAAGAAGTCACCCCGAGAAGAGGAACGGAGGGCTGAGCGACCCTTACAAGAAGAAGAAAGAGTGAAGATGGTGCATAGGTAGCGAGGAGCTGAACCCAAGACAGCTTTGCCAGAGCGAGAGAGCAAAGCCGATATAGGATACGCTGCCGGAGGGGAAGCCAGTGTAGAGTATGATGCAATATGTGTAATGCTTAATAAGCTAGTTCAGCATTATATTTCCCGCAAGGCATGACGGGAAAGGTGATAGTTTGTGAACTATCACCTTTCCCGTCATGCCTTGCGGGTTCATAAACAAAGTCAAAACATGGCGGATAGGTTAGAAGAATCGTTCAGGATGGATTTACTTGAATCGATGAAAGGTAGATGATTTGAAGAAATTTATAACAGAACGAGGCCACACGACAACTTCAACGAGTTAAACATGAACTCGTGGCTGTTGCATTTGCGATATATCAACAATAATTGTCGGTTGTTGCAACATCGCTACCGGCACCATTCGGTTTGTTTATGAACGGTGACCTATGACCCGGAAGTAAAAGTAAGCTGGCTGCGCATGCGCATTGATAATGGTGAACTAGCTTATTAAATGTATTGACATCCATTGTGATCACTTAGGTGTCCAGGTATCATGTCCAGTGTGTCACATCAAAACGTCAAGTAGATAAACCCACAAGAAAAGTATGGCATATTAAATTAGCAATTATAGTTTCCCTAACCTAATCTTAGCTTTAGTCTTAGCTTTTGTTTCGAGCAGACTCGGTGCTTACTTTCAGATGTTGGAATCTGCTCCATCACTTCTATGATGAGTGGCACTTCATTCAGTCTAAATGCATCGAGCAATGCATCACGGTATCTGCCTTCTGATAGAGTCGTCCGAATTCCAGCCGGAGTAACATCAGCGGCAAAATCAAACGTGTCAAAAACTGTGTTTGATGCGACAGAGTACACCAGCAGTCCCTCAGTTGTTGTTGCAGCCCAAGACATCGCTGTGAATTAGTTGGCAAAATACTAATTACGACAAGGTATTCCAAAGAAAACGTTTTTAAAGACACTGCCAGGATACAACATAAAACACAATTCTGCATCTGTCACAAAGTCTGATTGAAACATGAATTTGCAGCTGTACACAAAGTCTGCACTCTTGCTCTTGAAAAGCAACTTGCATTTAAGTAAGGTTTCTTCTTAATTAAGTGCTCAGATCCACTATTGCGCTGATCAACATAAACTATTGATATCAGTTCAGAAGATATATTAAAACAATATCTCTATTAATTATGCAAAATAACAGCACATTATTACTTTTACCCTATTTCTACATGGCACATTAGTCAGATCAACTCACATGAACTGCTGGCAATTCACTTGATTGTTATTTAGCACATAAGTTGTTTGTGCACACATATTGCCCCTGATGATTTAAAATTGTAATAAACTAAATCAAAAGCTGAACAATGTGTGAAAATTACTGAAAAAATTTAATTCTGAAATTAAAAATCTTGTAGAAACAACCAAAAAATACCTGTGGGTGAGAAGCGTACACAAGAGACTTTAACTTCTGGTTTGAAGGACCTGGAACTGAAGTCAGCCTTTTTAACCCCTGGTATGCTGATCTCTTGACCTTTGTCTCCCTGACCTTCATCAACTAAAGTCAGGCTACCCCACTCGGTCATTTTCCTGCGGTCTAGAAATTCCTAAAAAGAAAAAGTCCCAATATAATTTCTAAATATGCAGGATG
Organism: Aporrectodea caliginosa; assembly: GCA_020284085.1. Taxonomy (NCBI): domain Eukaryota; kingdom Metazoa; phylum Annelida; class Clitellata; order Crassiclitellata; family Lumbricidae; genus Aporrectodea; species Aporrectodea caliginosa. The sequence continues at coordinate 1,232,151 of JACEVL010000009.1, forward strand.
TCTTTCATCAAAGATCACGAGGGTACCTTTTCAAGGACAGAGTAATTATTTCTGGAAGGCTTTTATTTAGCTGCCTCATATGAATGCTTTTAGATCACTAACATTTTGAATATAATTGCATATGCATATTATATATGGATAACCTCAGCATTGTGTTTGGTTCAGACAATCTCTGTACAAAAGCCATGTTAAAACACACAAATACAGTCACATCACAATGTTATAACAACATAATCTGTCATTTATTACACCTTGCTGACAATCATAAGGGTAAGATGCATTTTTAGATTATGTTCCAATTATACAAGATACTAACACATGAAAATCATTTGGAAGCAATGTCCACCAGTGCACTAATATATGATAGCTACACACAACTCATTAATGGCCCAAAAACCGACTCTACTTAAAGTGGTCATCTTGCTTATGTTTCAGCATGAACAGATCATGGCTGAGTGACAACTCAGTTGTTGGAATTGCATATGTTTAAAACTCAGTCAAACAAAGCACAATTAATCTGAACAATAATGTAACAAAAGTCATAATAATAATAATAACTTAGTGATTTTTACTTTACCATACCTTTTACACATATAGAGCTAAATCCATCATTTTCTTGCAGATTGAAAGATCTAATTTACCTGAATTCCATCAAGTGAGAGATTCATTGTTATTTCAAATTTCTTCAGCAAAATCTGCTGATTAATGGAATAGATGCAGACATTTTTGGACTGACCACCAGCAAGTATGCAACTTCCATCAGCAGAGTAGCATAACGTGCGGAATGATCTAAAACAAGCGGGAATTTAACAGTACTTTTAACAATATAATATATATATTGTGGGGCGCGGTGGTATAGGGGTATGTTCGATGCCTTGCAGCCGAAGGGTTGCGGGTTCGAATCCACCTCAAGCCGCCGCGTAGGGACCCTGGGCAAGTCCTTCACTCACAATTGCTCATGCGCTTCGGCGTGAAACTCCGATTCAGTGTCCGCGCTGTAGTCGGAGCGCCTCTGTGTAGACATCTTGGAGGGGCGCTATAACAAGTGACCTTAATAAATAAATAAATAAATATAACAGTATTTTTAACCATCATCATGTGTTGTGTAGAGATATGGACACTGTTGGACAGCGTAAAGAAGTCATCACGAAACTTTTAGATTACAATTTTTATTCCATTGACCAGTGCTGTCTTCATTTAGATTCAGAATGATCACAGCACTTTGGTTATTTTCAACAACCATACACACAGGACGACAGGATATCGAGGACAATCAAAGGCCTAAAAAATATATTAACGTGTTGGTGATCAACTTACTTTGCTTCTGATGCCTTTTTGGCTGATATTTTGTCCGTCTCTTTCCGCGTGTAACCAAGGTCGTGTCTTCCTTCAATGGTGTGCGTCTGCGTGGCAGAGTGGACATCCCAGAAGGTTATCTGGCCATCTAGAGTAGCCACAGCTAACTCTTGGCCATCTGGCCGATAAGTTATGGCCAAAGCTACAAAAGAAACATGCTAAGGATCAACTCAAATCAACAGTCTACGATGTATATGATACTTTGATCTACACACCACCATTTTGATCTCAACCTCAGCTAGTGCCACCTCAACAAAATACATGTAGCAGCAATACAACTATTATGAATTCTCTTGTAAACCTTTACATGCCATAGTTACCATCATGAAGCGAGTGTCAGAAGCACTCATAGTAGCTGTTTTCTTCTCTTTGGCCTTGCGCACTGGGAGCGCCTCTGAATGGTTCACCCTATGAGAGGCGCTTTATAAATGTTTGAATACAATACAATACAATACAATACAATAGTAGCAGATGGAATATTTTGGGCTTTTCCTGATCCCATGACAGTAACTCTTTACAATTACTGTCTCTTTTGTAAAATGTGAGAATCTGACTTCCATTAATAAAAGGCTACTTACTTACCCACTTACTTATTTACTAATAACATGTTTATATAAATTAGAATGTAGAAGACATGTACAACACATTTTGGCACCTTGCAATACAAAAATTAAAAACATATATAAACAATTTAAATGACATCGGTTTGCTCAAATTCATTTCTAAATATGCTTCCTGTTCAACCTTCATATAATTATTATCTTCTCGGTTGATGATATAATGTTTCACCTGTAAGGAGTGAAATTGACCAAACTCACAAAAACTATTTTGCTGAGGTCAGAACAAGAGTGAAAAATATCTGGCATGCAGAGTTAAGAGACATTTGCAATTTCACATGAGCCGTTACTTCGACATTAGCCCCCAATAACATTTGGTGAATGGATCATATAACGTGTCTTTGAGTTAAAAGGCAGGAATGCCAACAAAGTTTCCTTCAATGTATTTTCTTTAATGATGCAATTAATCAATTGCAGAAATCAAAGTTGCTATTATCACATTATTAAATCAACATGTACAAGGAAACTCAAAGAATCAGACTTTGTATGACATGGACTTGTTCTCTATCATACGGGTCAGTTGCACTGTTTTCTAAATGAAAATGACTGTTTTCTAAATGAAAACGACAACAGACTATGGATAGTACCATCTGAAGACAGCTGGATAACTTCTCGTGCCACTTTTCCTTCTTTGGAAAGCACATCCCAGAGCCGCACAGTGTGGTCCCACGATGCACTGGCCAGGATGCTGTGAGCCGCAGTGAAGGTCAATTCGCTCACTGGACCCTCATGACCACCAAGTATCTACAAAAGCAGACATCAAATTCACTGAACTCTCTATTCACAGGCATTTTGCTTGTACCTTCTTCATGCACCATGTTTTTAAAATGATCAGTTTTAAGATGTAAATCTCAGTTAAACATTTTAATCAACTTATTGGCCATATTATTTCACAAAATACTCTTTCTTGCAATAAGATTTCAAACTTTGAGACCTAAAATCTGATTTCAAAATTGAAACAGAGAGGAAAGTGTATATTTCAAAATTTGCAGCTTTTTATATCTGCACTTGAAATAGAAGTATGATGCAACAGTGTTTTAAATTAGGAAAGTAACCAATTTTATTCAGGAAGTCTTGGTTTTAGAAGCTGTTTATCATGATGGAAGCTGTTGATCAAAATCTGGACTTACATTAATAAGATGACCCGTTTGCATGAACCACATGTAGATCTCAAAATTGTCCTGTGCTCCGGCTGCCACAATATCTCCACTTGGGTCAATTGCCAGACATGAAAACTGTGTTGACCTCTTGTCAGGCGCAGTAAATGTTCTGAAGTTTCGGTATCTGAAATCACATAATGTGGCTAGATGGCTGTTACATCAGTTCAATAAAGTGGATTGTTATTCAATCCTTGCTTAAGACTTTCCTCTAACTACAAGCTAACTCCTAGCGAATGGATACTCGTCTAAGTATCACAGAGTCACTTATTGAATCTATCTATTAACCACTATACTTATTGAGCTTAACCCTTTAACGACGAGCATGTACTAAAATGTATGGGAAACCAAAGGCAGCTCGTCGTTAAAGGGCTAAGTCATAAATTGACTATTTAGTTTTATAGACACATTTTGCACTCCGTAATTGATTATCTCGGACTGCCTGTAATTTATAAGGGGTTAAGCTGCTTTATAGACGTGTTTTGGCACTCTATCCTTGCTTTTTGTTTCTAATATTTCTAACTTTCAACCTCCTCCCATATTGTTGCCTTATATCTTTACCACTTGTTTCCATCAGCTCTACACCAGTCGCTTCTAATGCTTTGTTGAAATGAGTCACTCACTTTACAAGGTCAACTGCCCTGACAGTTCCATCAAGTGAAGAGGAGAGAACAGCCCTGCTCTTGTTGTTGAAGACGACACCTGTCACTGGACCCGTGTGCTCGGTAAACGTAAAGAAACAGAAACTGTCTGTGACATCCCACAGTTTCATCTGAAAAGTCCCATTTGAAAATACACAATATATTTATTATCAACAAGGAACAGTACTTTCTAAAAAAAATCCAACACACAAAATGGTTATTTATTCCTCTCACAGCTGGCAAAACTTCATTTAAAGTACTATTAATGGATTATGGAGGCGGAGGTAGAATGGGCAATCACGCAAATAAGTGATAACAAGACACCAGGCGCAGACGAATCCCTATTGAATTGATTAAAGCGGCTGGTGATGGAATAACAAAGGAGATAACAACTTTGTGCAACTTAATATGGGAAACAGAAGAATGGCTGAAAGACTGGGGTAAATCGATATTCATACCCATCTTCAAAAAAGGAGACGCGAGAGACTGCGAGAACTACAGAACTATAGCGCTGATATCACATACAAGCAAGATACTCCTTAAGATCATACACAAAAGAATGGAGAGCAGGATAGAGCGAGAACTGCCGAAAACCCAAGCTGGCTTCAGGAAAGGGAGAGGCACAAGAGATCATATTGCAAACCTGAGATGGATAATGGAAAGACAGAGGGAATTTGGACAAGAGGTCCACCTATGTTTTATAGACTACAGCAAGGCATTTGATTGTGTAAACCACGATCTCATGTGGAAGACTTTGAGAGAAATGGGAATACCTGTGCACCTGATAACTCTCCTCAGGAACTTATATTCCAACCAGATAGCAGTGGTGAGGACGGAACACGGAGAAACAGCAAGTTTCCAAATAAAGAAGGGAGTAAGACAGGGATGTATACTATCACCGTACCTGTTCATTCTATACGCAGAAAGGATCATGAGAGAGGCAGGATTTGATGATGAGGCGGAAGGAGTGAGGATAGCTGGAAAGGTTGTCAACAACTTAAGGTATGCGGATGACACAACACTGTTGGCGGGGAAAAAGGAAGTACTGAAAAACAACATCAGGAAACTAAGGCTTGAAAGTGAGAAAGCAGGATTGTACTTCAACATAAAAAAGACTAAAATTATGACCACAGAGAGCTGGAGAAGCTTCAAAGTAGATGGAGAAGAGATTGAGGTGGTATCGAGCTTCTGTTTCCTGGGAGCTACAATAGATAGGGAGGGGGGATGCGAGAGAGAGATACGCCGAAGAATTACTCTGGGAAAAGGAGCAATGCAGGGATTGGAAAAGATATGGAAGGATAAAGCAATGAGCCTGGAAACGAAAACAAGAATTGTTAAAGCAATGATAATACCAGTGGTGCTGTACGGGTGCGAGGCATGGACAAAAACCAAAGCACTAGAGAAGAAAATCGAAGCATGCGAAATGTGGATTTGGAGGAAAATGCTGAGGGTCCCCTGGACTGAGAAGAAAACAAATGAACATATACTGGAAGAGATAGGACACTTAAGAGGAGAGATGACATTGAGACAAAGAGCGGCGAGACAAAAAGTGATGTATTTTGGCCATGTGATGCGGGCGGATGGCATGGTAAAGGAGATGATGCTGGCGTGTGGGGAGGGAAGACGAGGAAGAGGACGACCAAGAAAGAGATGGATGGAGGAGATACACGAGACGATGATGATGAACATTCCGGAGCTGAGAGAGGCGACGAGAGATCGGAACACATGGAGAAGGCTGACTATGACGGTCGCTAGGATTCAGCGAATCGACGGCACAAGGTGAATGGATGAAACGATTGGAAAAACAACAAAATAAATAAAGAAATGCAAGAATGAAAATCAACGTCAATCAATTGACTCTTTCGTTATGCAGAAAAACAGCTGAAGAACAACCGACCTTGGAGTCATCTCCACCCGTAGCAATATAGCGGCCGTCGGGTGAGTAAGCCAGGCACCTCATGCAGTTGAAGTGACCTTGTTGTTTGAGTATGAAGGTCGTACTCATCCAATCAATGACTGCCAATTGACCCAGACCAGAACTTCCAAGGGCGATCCAGTCACCGCTCGGATTCAGCGTAATAGCAGTCAGACTTTGCTCTGAGATCCTGCAATGTAATTAAATAAAGGCCACATATTAGTTTTCATTCAGACAACAGAGACACATCACCTCCTTCTTATAGACTGCCATTTTTCTATGGAATCAGCCATCTTGTTCAACCATTAAGTATTCTGACCATGTCACCAATCAAACATGTTAGCCTGGTTGTACATGTACGTGAGTGCATGGCAATCGGGACTTTTCCTGCTTTCTGAGCATCATTCTCCTTTAAAACTGCAGAGGCTGGTAAGAAGTGCTTTGATTGAGGTTCTCAGAAGGCGTTTTATACATTTATTCGAATAACTAATGAACTTGCTAAATAATCAGAATGCTAACTAACTCGCTAAGCTAGTTATTAATCCGGAAACAAAGATGCCAATACAACAGTTTTAAATGAAAAACTACATAGCATGCTTTTGTACTGCCAAAGGCACAAAACAGAAATGTAACTTTACATTACTTAATATAGTATTACAAAAGTCAAACTGTTAAGCATTGAGCACTATGAAACTAGACAGGAGCTAATTAATTTTGTGTAACTTTTCTTAAAAAAAGTCTAACTTACATTAATATCTCAGAGGCATTCATATCTAATACACTAAGCATTTCTTTAACTTAGCATCTATTCCAATAATAAATCTAGGCTGTAAATCAAAACACCACCAAGTTGCAGTGTGTGACATAATTGTCTAATCTACAGCATCTACAGTCAGTAGCTTCGTTATCAAGACACTAAATATAGCACCTTTTAAGTTCCTTGCAAAAGTGTTGCCTATGCAAGTCTACATGATGCTAAATTTCCTTAGGAACAGGTTCATGCAAACATGTGGAGACCAATGGATTCCTCTCCATGGTTGAAAGATGACACTATGTTCAGAGCTGCTCTTTTGCAAGCTTCAACCAATAATAAAAAAATTATGAGTTCAAGCTGTGAAGTAAACGCAATATGCTTTGCCAACTGGTGAGAGAACAATGATGATAAAGAGTATGATGATACTACTAACCTAAGCGAACTAATCAGGACAAACTGAGGCATTTCATGAATAAGAAAGATGCCCGTTTCAAATCCTGTTACCAGAATCTTGGTGACTTTGTGGTAATCAGCTGCAGTGACTCGACCGTTACCCTCTTTCAGGTGCAATCTGATAATAAAACAAATAATTCTTTTTAAGATGGTAAAACAATCCTGTAGTCAATCTAAGAACTTGGATAGACTTCTAAAACTGCTATTTAACAAGAATTCAAAAATACCTTAACTAGATGTTTAAACATTTCCAAGATCCTCTATATTTAGAGCTCTGCCAATATTTCAAGAAGACTTGAACACTTGAGACTTTATTGGCTATTAACCCTTTGCATATCAGATATTTTAGTCCCTGTTCTAGCTCCAACATGATATTCTTGAGGGTTTTGATCCATTTAACCTCTTAAGCATAAAAACATTATATCTCATCAACAACTGAACATAAAGTTAAAGTGTGAATTAGAAACATATTTAGAAATAAATTTTTAACAGGCTCATGTCATTTTATTGTCTGTATGTGGTTTTAGTGTTTAGATATGAAAGAAAAATGTGATGCTATGATATAATAATAATAATAATAATATCTTTTCTTTAATTAAGTGCCTGACAAATGCACTGCACTGTACATTTACATGTTATGCAATTGAAACAATCTTAACTACTAACACAACAGACAGCCTGCAATACAACGGCGCTAATAGCAGCCTACAAAGCATATCCGCCCTACGGAGCTCGAACTCGGTACCTCTCGCTCGCTACGCCAGATGTTATCCAATGCGCTATCGGGCCCCCCATTAAAAAAATCTCATCACATTGTTATTCTACATTCCGCCTGTGTTTTAAAGAAATAGCTCTGCAACAATCCCGCATTTGAATAAATAATTATAATCAATATGAAAATTGTCAACTAATTATCATTTTAATTAATGGTTAGCTTATTTACAAATGATGAATTCTACTTCCATAACTTTCAACCACTATAATGTTGCAATTTTGCACCTCTGAAATGCAGCGAAAGTTTGTGAAATTTGTTATGCACCTGGGTTATCATTATTTGAGCCAGATAATAAGATAATAATAACAGATGAACTTCCTGCTGATTACACAGTAAAATAAAAATAAACATCGCATTAAATTACTTACTTCTTTATGCGTTCAAACCTGACGTAATCTTCGTACGTTTTCTTAACTTTCTCAACTACAGAATGCAAATAAAAACTAATGACATCTTAGCAAAGAATAACTAAACCTAAACGAGTTCTTTGTAAAAAGTTGTATAAATGTTGAAGGAGAGTAGGGGATTACCTTAAGCAGGGGATTAACTTAAAAGCAAAATGGTGATGTGATCACAGTTCATGAATCTTCATTTGCAGTAGCACAATGCAAGTATCTGTGCCTCACTCTCAGTATCAAGAAGTCATAGACAGTAATTCCTTAATAAAAAGAAAAATACTGCTCAAGAAAGCTATAACCCTAGACATTTCAAGTGATAACTTGGGAAGAATATTGACATGATCACGTTAATAAAATTCCTTGGTATTAAACAGGAGGAAGATTCAAATTTTAATTAAATCTCTCACCTTTACTACGCTTTATGCTTCTTCCAACCTCTTCATCAGAGGAATCTTCCTCCATTTCCTTATCCTCAAGAACTGTGCCAATGGGAATCAGGTCCACCAATTCAGTGTCACTTTGCCAGACACATAATTCACCGAGCTCGCTAATCGTTAAAAGCTAAAACACAAATAAGTTTGCTCACATTTAATTAAATAACTGCAATAAATGCATTAACTCAACTACCCTTAAATATTCAAATTATATACATTTAATTCTAATCCACTGCCACTGTTGTGGAATTCACAGAATCATCAGAGTTTAGCTCAAAAAAGCTTCTAACTGGAATTGCTAGGGGCTCTCGATCCCTCCGTTCATCTGAACAGGGTCTCCTACTTGTCCCTTTTACCCATACCTCCACCATGCAGAACCGCACTCTCTCGGTGGTGGGTCCCTCTACCTGGAATGGCCTCCCTCTGGAGCTTCACCTCTTTGCCAAGACCTTCTCTCCCATGTTCTTTTCTCATCTTAAGACTGTTCTTTTTGGCCGAGCTGGAGTCGGGAACACCTCTGAGTAGTTTTCTTGAAGGGGTGCTATATAAATGTTCGATATGAATGAATGAATGAATATTAGCTGTCCCGATACAATACAATCATACATGATACATACATTCATGATTAGCCTAAAGGCTAAAGTGAAGTTTAGAAAACTACTAGCTCCACTGGACCTTTTCATAGTTCTAAGTCATGTTAAGCACACATTATAAAGAGGTTGTTGGTAAGATGAGGTCATATTCTTAAGTAGAAATCAATTTGCGGATCATGTCCTTTACTCCATTACTTCAGAATTTGCATTAGGATAATGCGTGTTATAAGGAACGTCTGGTGTACACCAAGTTTTTCAGTCCATATCATCTGAGTTGCTGAAAGACAGTCAAATAAAACTAGGTAGAAACTTACATTTAGTGAGTTTTGTTCAAAAAAGTTGGCAATAATGGCATCCTTATGACCTCCGATTGGCTTGAAGGATAAGTTCTCAAACTGTTCAGTAGCAATGACATAAGCGTTCATGTCCTTTGAACCGACACAAATTACTCTAAGACAAAAGAAAGAAACAGAAAAAGCATATGGACACTATACAGAAAAATCTTAAAAGCATCTCAAACAGCTGCATAACAAACTGAAAGGCATCCACTTCTAATAAGCTGAAAATTATCTAGATTTGTACAAAGGGGTAAACATGTAAGTATAATAACAGCTTAAGAAAGATAGATCAATTTCCTGCTCCATACCTTCTCGTCAGTACATGAGATGTTATAAGACAAGTGGGTGCAAATGGGGATTGGGCCATCAAATACCCATTCTACATCTATTTGTCCATAATAATTAAAAACCTTAAAGTCTACTCCACGTAGACTAGGCTTTTAATGTGTTGAAGAACAGGCCGTTAGAATGCGTCTAGCCATTAGGTACAAACATTGCTTACTGTAGGAATAAAATGCAACAAAATATGCTCATACACGTACATTAAATATAGACATTAAAGATAGATCTGATTATAATCAACAAAAGTTTATCCATAGCAACACAGGTCACTAAAAGTTTAAGTTCAAATTAGTAATCTCCAAACATGGATTAATGCTCCATTACAGTGTCCACTAGCATACCTGGAAGTTTAAAAAGGACATTCAGAAGTAGTGTATTTCATATTGCCTTTCAGATGCATTTGTTTCAGCTACATTACACTATAAATAATGGTGTAACATATTGACTGACCTTTTAAGAGAATTGAGCAAAAGAAGTGTACCTGGAGTCAGAAGTCCAATCAATGGTCGTAGTGACATCATGCATGCCCAGGAATCTCTTACTAACGACAAATGGATTCAGTTCGGTTGTATGACCAGGCGTATTATACACCAGAACAGAATTACCCTTTGTCAAGGCAAATTTCCTGAAATTAAATATACTACAGGTATAATGATGTTCTTTTAACATTTGTTGAGCATCATGAGGAAATGACATTGTGTTGTTGTAAGAGAACATTTTGTCATTGTAAGAAAGTCTCATAAGTTGCTGCTAAGTGCTGTACCCAAAGATCTATGAAGAGCGCTTTAAGCCCACTAGCCATAAAGAGGAACTCGCATTTTTCATTGATGTTAGTCTTTTAAAGTTGCTGTGAAGTGTTTCAGACAAAAGATCTTTCTGATCTGGTGACATTTATGAAACAGATTTCAGAAGTAGATGGGATAAGCTTCACAGAAAGTGATCTAACTTAGTGGACCTCATGCACATCAGAGGCCTAACGCCAGTTCTAGAAATCTAGTTACATGTTCAGTAACTAAAGACCTACCAAGTCAACCAAAGAGAAGACAGACAATTTCAATCAAAACAATCAAAAGAGATCCAGATTTAGTAAAAAGGAAACAGAGATAAAGGCAAAGACAGGAGCAAGATCACAATAACATTTACCTTCCATCAGGACTGAATTTGATGCACTCGATTGAACCAAAGAAGTCGTACGTGTAAAGTATTGCACCACTTGCAACGTTTATAAGAATTGCAAGACCATCTGTGAAACCAAGCAATCAAAACATCTTAAAAACTTCCTCAAACCACACAATATTCACTTCTAAGTCAAGATCAGACAAAGAAAAAATCCAGTTTTCCTACAAGTTTCCACATAAAATTACTAAGCTATTGTTTTCCCCCTCATTCAGTATGACAAACAAACATGTTACTTTAATGACTTCACCCAATCACCCAGTACATCATTTGAAGAGCTCTGTCATTTTAATATAATTCATAAGGAAAGGTTGTTCAGTTAGTGAATCGGTTTTATTTTGACTCGGTCAAAAGACCCTTGCTGACTAAGGCATAAATGATAAACAGTTGATGAAACATCCACTTGACGAATAGTCCTTGACGAATAGTCCTTGACGAACAGTCTGATGACGAATTGTCCGTTGACAAAACGTCCTAGAACTGTGGCTGACAGAGAGTGACATGGTAATGCGGAAAGTGGTAATACCGTAGTAACTGTGGTAAAATCCACAGTAATGGTGTCAAAAGCAGAGGTAATACCATGGGGATGGTAGCGAAGCCTGTGGTATTTACTGCACAAAACACAAAATTATTGCATGTAAGAGCTCTTGCTGAATTACTGTAACAAAAATGACAAGCATTCGGAATGTAACGCACCTTCATTGATTGCAATAAGTAAGTTGCCGGATGGAGACAAAGCTAGTGTCGTAACATTTTTGCTTGACTCAGCTTGAAGTGTACTGGAACTATTGCTACAAAAAATATTCAATGAAATTAGTAAAATTTCAAGATTTATTTTTTAACTGGTGCTGTATGAATGTACAATTACAATACAAGATCTCTGTTCGTGATACTATCATGGCTTTCTCTAGACACTTTTTCAGCTGTTTGATGGCCACGTGCTTCTGACAGACTCCTAAGTGGCGCTTTATAAATGTCTTGTTACATTATATACATTTACATTAACAAATTAGGCCTACAGGAGTATAAAAGTTTAAATCTGTGATCAATTTATAGCCATCTTGGTTGTTTGGATATGTTTTGCTTTTAGATCGCAATTTTTGCTCATATTGTTGTCCTGTAATGGCTTTAGACTTTCTGCACTTTCATCAGAAAACTTAAAGCAGCTAATCTCACAGCCAACCACAAATGGTCACTATTATTATTATGATTATTATTATTATTATTACATATGTGAAGTGCCACTACCTAATGATCAAGCATCAATCGATGGCAATTGTAATTGAAAGCCTTGCTCAAGGTCCCTACACAGTAATCGTTTCTCCATGTTACATGATGAGCACTCAACCAATCGGCTACTGTATCCTGTAAAGTCACACTAGACTCTAATACCATATTTTCACACATACATCCTTTATCAGGAACTAATAAGTACACCGCACCCTCACTATAACACGAGTGTCGCGCTGTCCTGTAATGGTAATTTACAACCATGTACAATGTCTATATAGCTATGTATTTGCAGGTTGTAGTTGGCCAATGACAGCAGCAATTCGCTATAGTTATGGAAAATAAGTCCACAACATTCTCACACAGGCGTGACTGAACTTGTAAAGGTGGTCACAAAAATTAAATTGTACTTAATTATAAATAGCATTTGGAATGGAAGCGATTTCTTTAAATAAGTGGGGTTGGTTGCTTTGTATTATTTATTTTCAGTTTCCACTTTCAGGGGCCATGAACACTCAGCTACATGTATGAAATATCGTAGCTCAAATTTTTTGTGGAATTAATTGTTTTAGATCAATAAAGTACCAATACAATACCCTAAAATCAGCATTTATTTGCAAGAAACAGTATACAATCATGAAATCAATTCTTGTGTTATTTGGATATTTAATTGAAACTAGTCTAGATTTGTGTCAAAATGTTGTTAAGTTGTGCTTGTTTCTCACTGATGTGGTGCTTTCGTTAGTAAAATGTAACAGACTACCTAGAAGCACATGATTTTCATAGGCTGAATAACCATTTCTAAACACTTCAGAGCAGTCTGTAAACCAGACAGGGTTGCAGTTGACATTCTTCTCTAGGACCGTCTAGCCGTTTAAATCTAGTACTTAATCATAGAATTGAATAAATTATTTTGGCTACACAGCTATGCTAGTGGCGATGATGTCAGAACAAGTATCTTGGACAGTTTTCTACCAAAATTATTTAGATATATGATATCGATGTGTTGGATCAGCACACTTGGTATTTTAAACAGCCATCACACCAGCTATCAGCTGGGTGAACGACAAGAAAAAAGAACAGTAACAGTCAAATTTTATTAAGCAAGAAAAGAATCAAAGTAACCTACTTTTTAAGATCATAGATTGTCACTCGATTTCCAACTGGACTGACAAGCTTCTCTCCATCGCGACTGAATACCAAGTTACCTCTTCGGTAGACACAACCCAAAAGGTTGGAAAACTGACAAAAATAGAGATCTTATATTTACTACATGTGCAAAAACAAGAAGTGGTTTCACCAGCATGTTACAGCAATTGAACCTTTTAATCTATCTTGTGTATGTCACTTGGTCTTGGTATATGTGGCTTTTGACCCTAACCGACCCTCACAACGCCTAGCAATGACGCCTAACCTGACCCTCACGATGCCTAACTTGACCTTAATCGCGACGACATAATACGTCATATCAAACACTCCCCTCTTCGCATTATCGCATATATAGCCTGTGTATCAGGGATGGGCAAATTACACAGTAAAATGTAATTAAATTAAAAATTACAAATTACTTTAGAAACTTGCTGAAAATTACATTAACGTAATTTCAATTATGTCAAATTACCGTACCAATGACATACATAACAGCGATCATGAAATTCAGGCAGGAAACGCACTTTATTTCCACTGTTCATTTGTTTGAAGCTGTTTACTTAATTTTCTGTAAGAAAATGTTCGAACAAGTTATCCGATAACCGGCATCTGCTTGACGTTACAATCACGCGGACTACTACGTGAACGTCTCCGTCTCGTCGCTCAACTCGGTTCCAAGAAAGTCGTGGGTATCCCACATAGTGTTAACCACAGAAATACGCAATTCAATGGTGATAGTCCGGGTGCGGGCCGAATCCCCGAAACGAATTTCGGCCGGATCCGAATGAATATAATTAACAAATAAATATCTGAATAGGCAGTGTATCAATATACATCAAAGCCACGCTAGGTCTATGTCATGTTTACAATTTAAATCTGAATAGCTTTCGGGAGTTCGGCCGCTTTCTAGAAAACTGTTTTCGGGAAATCGGGCTTTGTGTATTATCAGGGTTTTCGGGGATTCGGGTTGACCCCGATAGTCCTTCCAATAGCATGCAGCGCTCTATTTCTCCTATAATCTGAGGTGGCCATATCAAACACAGTATCCGTTATTCTGCTATGATTCTGCCGACTATTTATGCAATATTTACCTTGTAATTTAGTTTCATTGCCTTTGGGAACTGTCAGGAAAAAACTAGAACTTTACTTTGAAACAATAACTTCTTGTATAAATGTCTACGTCGATGAGCGATAATATATTAACCATTGACCACATGCACAGACCTACAGTAGAATCTCTACCATTGATCTCCATAGTGAGTGTAGATAATTATCTGATATTGTAGCGCCATACGTAGAGTTTCGAGTTTTATAAGCTCATATAAATGTATTGTTACGTAAACTCTAAACTTCTAAAGCGCCACTCGAAAGCCAAACGCAGGGCACCAGACGTGGCTCGGCCACAGTTGGAATACTTGGTTGGGGGGCCCGGTGGCGCTTTGGATAACATCTGGCGAAGAGAGCGAGAGGTACCGAGTTCGAGCCCCCGTAGGGCGGATATGCTTTGTAGGCTGCTATTAGCGCCGTTGTATTGCAGGCTGTCTGTTCTGTTAGTAGTTAACTAGTTAAGATTGTTCAATTGCATAACATGTAAATGTACAGCGCAGTGCGTTTGTCAGGCGCTTAATAAAGAAAAGATTATTATTATTATTATTACATCCAGGTAGGCCTACACGAAATCCATACCTGAACAAAGACAGGAAAGTAGGCCTAGTCTATTGTAACGGGTAAAATGCTAATGTGGGGTATCCTCTGTTGTTTCCCGTTTGGCTACAATTCCCCATCGCTGAGTTGTCCCGCCAATAATTTCCATCTTTCCTTCCCTTGCACCTTTCTATTTCCATACCTTTTTTTTTATCCTTTCTGTCACAGTGGAATCACGGAAGGGAAAGTTGGTTGATGAATACGTGGGTCCGTGCTGTCACATCACAGGCGCCTTGCAGCCGGTCATCCTCTGATTCAACCACCGTATCGTCGAACAACACATTCCATGAAGCTTCAGCTTTAATTCAATCAGGTGAAAAGTCAGCCTCTGAATAGGTTTCTAAAGATGATGAACAGCTATGGCCAGCAATGGAGAAGAAGCATGCACGTCCTTTACAGGTCCAGCTGAAGATGCAGCCAACATCTAGCATCTGTCAATGATCAAATAGCTAGCCAGCCTGCTGCAGGAAAGAACTCTGCATTGTGGACACCCGATACGAAAAGCAAGACCGAAGAGCTCAGCTGCCAAAAAGCAAGGCTGGAAAAACAGCTTAAACGTCCTTTGTGGACGACCCCTGCGCGAACGCAAGAGAAGCCGATTTTTGTTTTTTATAGTAATCGGTGTCTGAATGCGCCATTTCCGATTAGGCCGTATACACTACTAGCTGGGTAGCTGGTGACAGAAATACGCTATATTTGGTCTGAACACAAGATAAGATGGCGCTTCTTCTTAAAATGTCTGCAGATGTCATTATCTTCGATGCCTGCCTTACAAGACAAAGAACCAGAAGAAGTTTAAAACTTTCTCATACATTATTTAACATCCTACTTTAAAGATGGGTTTAGCTGCAGTAACATTCACAGGATGCAGATTGAAATAAATAGTACATGTAAACTGCATTTCTGCTAACATCAGCAGGAGTTGATTTTGATAGATGGCTCAACATAAATGAGCATCAGAAGACTGAACACCTCAAGACTTAAGTGGCAACTTTTAAGTAGTTATGCACAAATTAGGGATGTTAAACGGTAATCGGAAATCCCATTATCGGTTTTAAAAACGATCATCGGTTTTTACTATTTATAAAATGAGAATCGAATTCATTTTTTTAAATCATTTTCGTATTGAAAATTATAAAAAATGATTCATGCATTTGTACTGACAATAAGCTTAAAGGTTACCATAAGAACAAACTAATTGCAACAAATGCTAGCTGCATTACCCATGGTATGGTACTGTGATGTGGCACTTCGAATGCAACATCATCAGGCATTTCGTCAAATTTTAACATTTTGTGACGGCACAAATGAAAACAATATAAAGTTCGAGTTAATTACAGAACCTCTTAAACACTTTTCGACGTCTAGACCGTTGTCGAATTCAATGAATCCCAACGGCCACCATCTTTATTTATCACCGCTATTAGCTTGGAATAGCAGATTTTCTATCAAGGCCAATAAGAAAACAACTGGCTTAAATTCGGATTTCAACAATCGATAATCGGTTTGCGAATAACCGATATTAACAACCCTAGTACAAATAATAAGATTCTGGAAAGCAGGAAGCACCCTGTGTGCAGATCAGATACAGTTAAGTTGTCCTAATCTATTCTTAAAACAACTGAGATCAATTAAAAACACTCAAGTTCATTCACTTAGCAAAAGTTGAATCACAAAGAGCACAAATCGTTTTACCACACAAACAAAATATCCTGTACACATTTCAGACGACATACAATTTAATACATTAAAAATTTGCGCAAGTTCACACACAGCAATAATGCAGCATTTTCTTGTTCGTTCTTGCATCGACTCTTAAATGAAGCAGCGTGTTCAAAATTAATTTTCAAGATCTAGCCCCATGCTTGTGACTTGCAGTAGTGTAATGTTAGTTTGCCATCTGTTCCAAAACACTGTAAGAACAAACAACAATATCTGTAACAATATTTTTATTTTTGAATTTATTTATTTTGAATAAGCGAACAGCAAGAACTCAATAGAAAAAAAAACAAACATAATATACATTAAAACAATGTTCAGAAATGTTAACTAGACAAGTTAATGTTATAAACAGTGCAATAATAAGATACATCGGTTCATAAGCACTAGAATAACAACTGATGAGGAGAAGAAGCACAAAGTGCTTATCGAGTCATCCCCATAGGTAGGAAAACTAGATGGGTAGGGTGGTACTAGAAGCAAAAACAGAAAGGCTACATCAGGAAAGGATCACTGGAAGTCAACAATATTAATTTCGAGTAAAGTAGGATAATTTAGAAGTACTGAGAGACCAATAAGGATTTAAAAGTA
This sequence comes from Aporrectodea caliginosa, assembly GCA_020284085.1. Classification (NCBI taxonomy): domain Eukaryota; kingdom Metazoa; phylum Annelida; class Clitellata; order Crassiclitellata; family Lumbricidae; genus Aporrectodea; species Aporrectodea caliginosa. The sequence goes on from JACEVL010000009.1 coordinate 1,249,493, forward strand.
TATTTAAAGGATGAAAGAGAAAGGGCAGATCGTACAGAAGGATCAATAGAATTCCATAGTTTGGGACCCGTGATACGAACCGAGGAAGAGCGAGCCCCAATTCTAGATAACGCAGATCGATAATCGTGCTTCTTACGTGTATTATAGTGGTGGAGGTCAGAATTAGTTGTGAAAAAATTTTTAAATATGGGAGGAAGAAGACCCATCTGATGCCTATACATAAGAGTGGCCAGTTGATGACGATAAATATCATATATGGAGAGTAAATTGAGAGATTTGAATAGTGGGGAACTATGGGCAAGGTAATGTACACCAGCAATGATTCTAATCGATCTCTTCTGGAGTAAAAAAATAGGTTTAAGGCGATTTGGAGAGCCTCCAGCCCAAGCAGTAGTACAGTACGTTAGGTAGGGCAGCATAAGCGAATTATATAAATTCCTTAGGATTCCAGTAGGCAGCTTCCACTTGAGTGTGTTAATAATGCCCACCACCTTAGATACTTTGTTTTTAACCATCAAAATATGGTCATGCCAAGTCAAGTGTTCGTCAAGAATAACACCTAAAAATTTTACATTAGGAACACGTTTCAGTTCAACAGAATTTATTAGTAGGGGTTGTATATTTAGGTCAGTGTAGGTGGCCCTAGGACCACTGAACAGAACATAATTAGATTTCTTTATATTAAGTAATAAAAAGTTAGCACAGAACCAGTTGGAAAGATGATTAAGTTCGAGAGTCATGTCCTGGAAAAGATGCAGCACTCTGGACGAGGAAAGAAAGGCAGACGTGTCATCAGCAAAGAGTATAAAAGTAAGGGTCTTAGAGGAATGAGAAACATCATTAATGTAGATTAGGAAAAGTAGAGGGCCAAGTATGGACCCCTGGGGAACCCCACAGAGAATGGGAAGTAGGTCAGAAATGGCGCCAGCATAAGAGACAAACTGGAATCTGTTAGTAAGAAAAGAACCAAACCATTCCAATGGTAAGCCACGAATGCCATAATGTGATAGTTTGTCCAAAAGGATATCATGCCGGATCGAATCGAAGGCTTTAGAAAGATCGAGGAAAACACCCAGTGTTTTAGTATTAAAAAAATTCTTATTGCCATTTCATCATTATATCATTATACGTGTATCATTATAAGTATGATTCAGCTGTGATTGGTAATGGATACAAGTGACAGCAGTAGCAAATATAAAAAATGGGAATGATACCCTAACTGTTAAGGTTGATAGAAGCAAGAGCAGCATACAAGTTTATGTGCTTAGCCCCAAAGTAAAAATGTGCCTAAATTCTGAGGTTGAGGCTGGGTGAGGCTACAAGCTCTGTCCAATTTGGCACGACTTAATTCTGTATGCTATCGGCAGTTTTGATGTAATTCAGACTTAAAACTCAAGACCTCGTCCCTTTCAACATGCGTACCAAGTAAGCATGTTGAAAGGGAGGAGGTCTTGAGTTGACATCGCTTCAAGTGAAACCTTAATCCAAAGTCATAGTCCTTCTGAGAACTTTAGTCAAAATCCAATTAATCCAATACGTCAAGGAAACAAGTTCTCAGATGGACTATGACTTTGGATTAAGGTTTCACTTGAAGCGATGTCAACTGATTTCATGTGCATTATGATGAAGGCAGGGCTGCCGACAGAAATTCCGGGCCCCTAGGCAGAGCAGTCACGGGCCCCTAACTATCTTTAGACTTTATGAGAATTTTTTTAACAAACTGAAATAATTATAGCGCAGACCCTACGACCCTACATTTTTTTCTTACTTCCGCCAAAATTTCTGATGACCTTTTTTTTTGCTTTCCCGTGAAATTGTCGGAAAGAAAATTGTCACAAGCCGCATTTTGCGCCCCCCGGGCCCCTCGTTACGCCACTGTATATTTTATAAGGCATAAAATCATAAACTTTGTATATCTGATTATAATATATATCATAAGTTTATTGCGGGGCCCGGCCCGGGCCCCTAAAAGTAGCCGGGCCCCTGGGCATTTGCCCCCCCTGTCCCCCCCTCTCGGCGGGCCTGGATGAAGGTGCTATAGATAAAAGTCCTTAGATCAAATTATAATAAAGGGAGGCGCCGACTGGTTAGAGCGCTTGACCAGTAACGTGGAGAGTACGGGTTCAAGCCTCGCCAGTTACTGTGTAAGGACCTTGAGCAAGTCCTTCGCTCACAATTGCTCAGCAATACAGTTGTATCTGTGACAATGTAGTGTGTGCACTTCTGAACTTTGGAAGGAGGGCAATATCAAAGAAAGAAAGTGCAGAGAAACAACATGTGATATGTTACCTTGCGTTAAAAAATGTCTTAATCTGAAACTCTGCAGAACTGTGGGACCTACAAAGCCACTTTGCCAGAATCAGCTTAATCACTAGCACCCATTTAAAACAGAACTGCTAGGAAAAAATTGGGTCACATTAGGTTCTGACTGGAAGAATCCATTTGAGACTAATGCAAGGACCACCACTAGAACCCCTAATTTAAATGAAGTCATCTGTAATCAGAACAATCACATTTCTTCTTCATGCAAATATGTAGAAGGTTAACATTAATTTGTTCAGGTAACATTTAATCATTTTGAAGATTAGTAAATGCCAAAAAGAAACTTACATCGTATAGTGTGCCTATATCTACGTCTGGCGCTGGAGCAAATGCCTGATTCACATACACAAACTGAAAGATACATTCACCAAAATATCAAACTTATTACATGACCATTGAACATTAATTCCATTAAATCTTTGGCAGCTCAGTTGCCAATTATTATTATTACAAACATTTTTAATGCACGCAAAGTCACACAGAAATTTTACCGGTATGCGAATCAGAGGCTTATATAAATGGCAAATTTAATCCTTAACAGTTCTGTGGAGAGCAAATCCTAATACTTAAATCTACAAATATACACATTTTATATATACTTTTGCCTCATCTGTCACAAAATGCCCTAAATTTGTAATACCTTACCCAGTGATCTGTAAACCTGAATGTCAGACTCGTATGACTGACGAGCCATTAATGTTTGAGACAGTGAATTTTGTGCATAGATTGGCATGCAGAGTTTGTCAACTATGGATGGCATTGGAGGCCTATGTGATGTGCCCTATCAAAACCAGGCGCATGTCGTAAAATAGAATTTGGAGAAAATGGCCAAAAATGACCTGCTGGATCAAAATTGTGTGTTTTGAGTTTGAATCAAATTCGTGTAGTATAATTATTACTTTATCTAAAAAAATTATTTGAATTAAATAATTTTGCGCTTTAACATGCTAAAATCACATTATTGTAGAAGATCCCAAAAAAAGAAATAAAAACAAAATTTTTAATGCAAATATATCGCCTTCTAAAATTGCCATCTAGTGAACAAATGCAGCTTGTTTTAAATGTATAGAAAGGTCTGATTGTCTATTTTTAGAAGATATTAATGTCATAATTTTGTTTTAAAAAACTGAGCATTCATAGCAGGAATTCCAAGACCCCTATAGGCCATTTAGCATAAAAAATCTATACAGAGTATGCAATTATTGCGATTTTCTTGATATCGGTGTTCTCATGATTATAACACTTTAAATTAGCATATCTCGGGTTCTGAATAATTTTTGCATTTTTAGAAACATGACTTCACACTTTAAAATAAAGTGAAAGAATCTCATTTTCACAAAAATGCGACATATGCCTTGTTTTGATGGAGCACCTCACATAATGTTCCAAGTATTCTTAAAAGGATATTTTATGCATGAATTAAAAAACGCACATGAAATTGCGGACTGAACGCAAAATCTTGGACTTAAGGACAAAAAGGAATTGGAGCTGCTTTCCAAAACTTTTCTTTACCTATGCTGGATACAGACAAGTTCCATGGAGTGGTTCATTCCGCTGAAGGAGACATGAATGAAGGAGAGATAATATCAGATGACTGAGTCTTCTACCATGTTTGTATGACTGTGGCTTATGCTTGTCAGAGTTCATATTGGTGAGGATTAATTAATTTAATTATAGAATGAAACACTTACATAATCAAAAAGGTTATCTGAATGGAGCAAAATCGCAACATGTCCATATGGAACTCAGATGCAATTAACTCAACTCAAGGAATTGTCTCAGGATATTCACAAGACACTTATTGGCAATTTAGAAAACAAATGAAATGAACTTCAACTTACAACTGACTCGCCAGGACTGCATTTGATTTGACGCTGGATGAACCCCAAGACCCAAGCAACCTTCTTAACCCTCTCAACTGCCCACTTTCTCTTGTTCAATATAGGAGCATCACCAGTCGCTTTCAGCATCAATTCAACTAAAATTCACACATCAACCAATTAAATCAGTCAACTGCCTAAATTAATGGAGTAATACGTTTTAGTATACCAGTATGTCAAAGGAACACAAGCAAGGCTTGTCATACCAATTCAAGATTCTGTTTTGCATTTTTAGTAAACCACTAAGTAGAAAGGCTTATCTCCACTTTGCAAGACCATGCTCTCTGCATTGCCATGGGCTTTTACCTTTTATGGCATAACCCAGAGTCCAGCCTGCAGTTTTTGTGTACTGCTTTGGAAGTATTGGGCCATAGTAATATTCTGATGAATTCTAAGCGTTATATTTAGGTATGATAACCCTCACTCTAAATTTGAACTCTGCTAGTTCTCCATTTTACACTTTCATTATGTTCTGCACGTGCATCAATAATGAATATTGTAATAACAAATTCTTCTTAAACAGCACTTCTTCAAACAGTCCTTACAGCCCTAGTGTTAGCCAGTGGCAGCTCGCATTAGTATGCGAAATGGAGTATCGAGTCCACTTTATAAATCTAAACTTTCTTACAATGCCTGTCAGCAGGCACCCACAGGCCCATGTACCTGTCCAATAAGTCGCACCTAGGCAGCAACTCGAGCAAATACTTGTTTGATTTTCTGTCACTGAAAGTATATAGCTTCACAACTCACCTTTATTTACATCTTTGATGGCACTTGGCACAGATTCCGTAGAATCCTTTGCTGAAGAGGGAACTGGTTTACCTTCACCATCAGCACCAGAGTTGGGGTCATTTGAGTCAGACATTACTACTCTACTACATGAAATATAAAATAACATTAACCCTTTAATGGCCACAAAAACAAATAATTCTCATAACCTGGCACATTTGTTATAATAATGTAAAAAACAATGTAAATTCAAAATTATTTCTTGTAGTGTCTTGTTGTTTGTTTCAAAATTTCCATTTTTCTCAAATCTGCTACTGGTTCTCACGTTTGCCCCAAAAACACCCCCTCATCCAACAGGATAATTATAACATAAACAGTGTCAATTGTGTCAAATCCCCGACCCGAATTTCGGTCGGATCCCTAAAACTGATTTTCTAAGTCCGACCCGAATGAATATAATTGACAAATAAACATGTGAATAGGCAGTACATCGATATACACCAAAGCAATGCTAGGTCTTTTGTGCATTTTCAAAATTTTCAGGGATTCGGCGTTTTCAAGGATTCGGGTTGACCCCGTCAATTTCTTGTGACAACCAATCAACAATAAGTGCCACATGTTTTACAGAAATATGTACTGAATATAATGGTTAAAGAATTTAAGCAATATTTAAAAATTGTTCAACATCTGCATTTTCTCAAACATTCTTATACATATCAGAAACTAATCAGATGGCATAATTTATTTCAAGCAATAACAGTCATCTCACAAACCAGTGATGGGTAACTAAGTAATTAGAAACTAATTAATTGATTGACTGCAGGTGGTTCAACTTTAGTTTTACCAAAGAAACTGACCTAACTTCATAGCATCTTCCAAATTAGAGTTCTCTTTTACAAAGCAATCTTTACTTGATGATTACTTAGAACCTGTGTAGAGCCTGCACATCGTATACAAGATTCCAATATACGCCTGCAGGGGCGTCCATCCCATGGTGGGAATGCAGCAGAAATCTTCATAGCCTTTTGAGGGGGAGGAAAGAATTTTTTTTACATTAATTAAACTTCTGCTCAGTTTTTCCATTTTAAGAAATTAATCAATGCGTTTTTGATTTGAGAAAAATGCTTTTCTTTGTTTTGAAAATAATAATATCATTGTGCTGTTCTCGGACCGAGCTGATGATTAGTGTTCAATTTAATAATTTTGGTGTATCGTATTATATACTCAAGTGATTAGACTTCAAGGTGATTGTATGCTTGCATATCATACAGCAAATGTTTCAGAATACTGGTCCCTGTTCAAGAATCTTGCAATTAACCTCTGCTGACATGATAGTTACTCAGCTGATACATCAGTGCAGTCATAAACTGAAACTGATCAGAGAAAATGAACGTTCATGACAGTCTCTAGTTACAGAAGCACAATGATTTGCAAGGGCCCACAATGCTGATGCAAACTTTCCGATTCATAGAGCAAGACGACCACCCAGGCAACATGACGAGAAAACTGAGAAAAGGACAGTAAATGTGGTGCGCAGTACTCAGCAGCACAGACCACTAGTATAGTAAACACCATCTTATTGGTGTTTACTAAACAGCACTGGATAGAGTTGCTTGTCAAATACAGGACCGTTTCCATGATGACATGCTAGGTATTTTTGAAGAAATGGATTATTCTACGGCTCTACGCCAAGGAAGTTGATAACAAAGGATCACGTACCGAAAGACAGTATAGCTAACCTGTGTAACTTCTAAGACCTAGACCCACAGGCAGACCCTTAGCCAGCCACCCGTCCACCCGTCAAAAGGACGGGTGGAAATGATTTTGGACGGGCACAAATTGTGTTAAATGATGTCGGTCTATTGGGCAGTTTATAATCCAGACAGCGGTCACAGTTCAATTAACCTAGGCCTACTGCTCAAATTAGGCATTTAATTACATTGGAAACTGCAGAATGGTCAAGTCTTTGATGTAATTGGAAACTTGTACAATAGGCCATTCACTTGGGTTGTTAAGGCCCTTCCTTTTCACAGCCTGTCACAGTTGTCAATCAATGAAATGCAGACCCTTAGCCAGCCACCCCTCCAAAGGATGGGTGGAAATTATTTTGGAGGGTTCCTAAATGTGATCAAAACTTATAGGTCATTCAGTGTAGGGTAGGGGCATTGCCGTCAGACTGGAACGATCGAGGGTCGCGCTTCTGGACGTGGGAACTCTTTATTTCTGGCTAAGGGCCTGCCCACAGGTAGTGCAAACCGAAAGCTCGAGAAGTTTCGACACGCATATCGCTCCCTACAAGACATTGTGCCTCTTAACGACTTCATTCCAGAAGATGGAAAACTGGAAGTGATTCACCTAGACGATGCAGGCATAGGTAGTGACGATGATGACGAGCAAAAGACACATCTGTCGACAGGACAGTGGATTGAAATCAGTTATGTTAAGCCATTACGTGTGATATATGGCAACTTTTAGGCTATTCCACGCTCACCAGCTTATGCAAAATCCTGGTCTCCCTTGCGGTGACCAGTTGCTCAGCTGAGCGAGTAATGAGTTGCATCTGTATGGTGAAAAATCGACTGAGATCAATCATGGTTGATGACTGGTTTGCACCTCTGACAGTATTAGCCTGTGAACAAGATGCTATCACTAAAATAGGAAGAAATTGTTGATCGCTTGGCCACGCACTTGCTGCTCTAAAGAATCACCTATTGTAATTTTAGTTCTTATATTAGTACTGTCTGGCCGCTCTGGTGGTATGCCTCCATCTGTGTACAAGCCTTCATATTTCATAATGCATAATGTTGCTTGATAATTGAACTAAAAGTTAAAGAATTCAACAGTAAAATTGTGCTTCAAATTGTGATAATCGAGATTTTCTCTCTTGTCGACAGTCGACCAATCGTCTATGGTCGTCGTCGTGGAGTGGGGGGGGGGGGGGGAAGGTCAATCTGATGATAAGTGGGGAATGCTTCATAGGCGTAAGGGGGAATGGAAGCCTCTGTACACCTGAGCAAGTTACATGGTCTCACAAAATAAAGTAGACCTCTACTTATTAAAGTAAAGAATTCTTACACAGTAACGGCACCAACTGCATGAATACGCCGCAAACCTGACACACAAAAATCACTATTTCTTTAGTCTACGTCGGGCAGTGTAGATTTATAACGTAATAGAGATTAGAACCTTATATTCGTCTACTTTGCTATAACGAATTATGCACTCTTAAAATTTATATGGAAACTGGAAGAGCAATAACATCGTACTTCCCACTGCTTCCTCTCGATGCTTCCTCTATTATGTTTCAGAGAGCCGCCATGGAAAACTGATTTAGCGCTTCACTAAGGCTATCTTAGAAAGTAAAACGTAAGTACATAATTATAAGGGTGTTCTTTATTAAACGCAAACAAAGGCTCGGCGCTTTACATACAAAGTTAAAAATAATCGCGGTGAAGAAACGATAATAAGGAGAACAAAATGAAAAACTAGAAAACAGAAGTCAAACTGTACACTGTACAGCATCTTAGCCAAGAAACCGTGCCTGGTGAGCGAATCAAGTCTAGGGCAGTGGTGTAGTCCTAAAAAATGAAGTGGGGGAACGCCTGATGAAGTGGGGGAACGCCTGTAGTGGAACTGTAGCAAAAAGTGCAATCTTGCAAGAATTTTGCATAGTGTTGGAAAAAAGTGGGGGAACGGCGTTCCCCGCGTTCCCCCCCCCCACTACACCACTGGTCTAGGGAGAACACGATTATGTTAAATAAATGTTCTACACATTAATAATTATAGGTCCTTGGATTGTAGACAAGAAATTTTACAAAGGAGGAATGGAAAGCCTTGCACAAATTATATCCAGTTCCTTTCTTACCCATAGATACGCCGCGGTTCAATTTTTACACTTGTTATTACATGTGATGATTTACTCTTCATAGGTAACGTTTTCTCCGTAAAATAATTTTTCTATTTTCTTCATAATTTTAATAAACTTCAATGTATATGCACAGAATAAACAAGACGTTGAACGTTCCTGTCCGCCAGAGGACAGCGATCCAACTAGTTAAACGGAAGTGAAACAAAGACAGTCCTGTGAATTATAGGTCCTTGGTTGTTGCTAGCATCGACGGGTTGCTACCCGCCAAGAATCCTCGGCTCAAAGACGATTTTAAACAGTTATTAATTTGGTTTTATTAGATTGTCGCTCATGTTATGTTCTGAGATCAGATAACCCTGGAAAGAAGGATTTTTTGTTTGAGCGACGTCGTGTCTTTGACTCGGTGTCGTGTTATAAAAATACGATGTAAGAATAGTTGGTTTTAGGCTAAAGTAGAAAATCATTTCGTCTGTTTCAGTATGTGGACATACTAATCGCTATACGTGTCGGGTGTTTGACCTTGCACCGAATGCCACCAGATAACAGTTGGTGAACTTGGTGACATTCGGTGCAAGGCCAAACGCCCGACCCGTAACATTAGTGTGACCACATTGTTTTCTGCCATTGCGGGATACCACAGCAGGCCTTCTTCTAAACTAAGTCAAATTCAGTTGGCAGCTGGCTCATCGGGAAGAGCGCTATACATACGCAACGCTTCAACTTATATATATTTGTAAGATTTTAGACCAAAATTAAGCATTTTATTTATAGTTTTTTAATTAGAAAGTAAACAAGTGACTGCATGTTATGGTCTCAAGTTCTCAGCCATGTACATTTCTGTTATTTTGGCATATTTACGATTTGCGTGGTGCTTCTGCGGCGGAAAATGCCGCCACGCAACCCGCGAAAATGTACTTCTGCGGCGGAATTTTTTGGACATTTTATCTAAAAACAACTCTAACCCTAACACTGACCCTAACCGACCGTCACAGCGCTTAACCTGACCCTAACCGACACTCACGAGGCCAAACCTGACCCTAACCGACCCTCACGACGCCAATTTATAGGAAGTACCGCATTTTGAACAATGCGCATGCGCCGAAGGTTGCGCATGCGCAAAGCGCTTCCGCCGCAGAATTGTGTCGAAAATGTTACTTCTGCGGCGGAAAATTCCGCCGCAGAAGATTTATCCTTACGATTTACAGATTGGAAGCAGGAAAAATGAAATGTTAAGTAAATTAAAATAGCAAATTCTACATATTAAATTAAGAAAAAAATGCATTTTGGTGTGTTTCATTGTCCCGGAAGGATGTGTCTGGGACTGGGGCATTTTTTATCAATTCAGGGACTGTTCCGGACAATCCGTGACATGTGGTCACCCTAGACGCGTTGCGTTACGTGTCAGAAAGTTCAAGAAGATGTGATTTGACAACGACTTTCGCTGACAATACGCATAAATACACAGTTTTGGCAGTAGTGAGAATGTGGTGCACTTTGGTTTTTATTTGGGCATTAGTGATTGCCTAGAGGCTTTATGGAAATAAAATAAAATTTGATGACATTCTGTAGGAATCTTCAAAAATATATATCTGTACCAAGATCTTTGTTAAGCCTTTACCATCAAGAGTGTACTAAATACAACTGGAAAATAAGTGTGGTGCATCTGGGACGGAAGATTCTGCCATGGAGAAATTACTAATTTGGTCGAAGGTTTTTAACATTTTTCTAGCAAGTAACCCTAACCCTGACCATAAAACAATGAGTTGTTTACTGTCCTGAGAATAGTTCAGCCATTTCAGGCTTGTTTTGAACAATGCGCATGTGGTTTTCAATGCGCATGCACAACTGAAAGTTTTGCACCAAAATCTTTGGTTTGCACATGTGGGAAAGTTTTACGCCACGGAAGAATTGCTAGTGCGGCGGAATCTTCTGCCACAGAAGGTTTTTCCAGAAAATAATCCCTATTGTCATTAAAGGATTAAGGAGAGTCAGTGTGCATATTTTTAAAATGTATTCCATTTAAAATGCCCTGACACTGTATCTCTGTATGTTTTTGCAGTAGAAACTCATCAACTACTAAATAAAATCCTTGGCAATGTGAAATGATCTAATCGGTGTGCTTCATAAATCTTGCTTAGCAGACTGTGTATTGAAAGTTGGGCTTGTTAACTACACAGTAGAATTTGACCTCGGCATAAGCCTGTTAGGTAAAGGTGAGTCCTGCAATGCGTTGGCTCTTTGTGTAGAACCTTGGATTCTTAATTTTCCAGCTGAAGGGCTAAAGAGTAGAAATGATCACCTCCTTTGGTTCCTCATTGGAGTTTTACTTTTAATAGGGTGTGGCCGATTGGCATTTTTTGCCGATTTCCGAATCTGGATATTACTGGATAGTTGGCTCGCTGTTTTTGTCGATCTGATTAATCGGCAATATTTATTTTTATTTGGTTCTAGGCACTGTTTGTTACTCCTCGATCACAGAAATAAAGAAAAACAAAATGTTGTATGCTCGCGTGAGATGTAATTCAAACGAATATTATTATTTCACACGGACTTTCAAAGGTAAAGATTTTACCGCAAGAGGTCGCCAAAACTAGGTTACTGGGATGGAAGATTCCGCCATGCAGAAATTACTAATGCGAAGGTTTTAATTATGTTTTCTAATAAGTAAGTAAGTAAGTAGGTGTATATTCATTATTACTCCACTTGCAAAGGTACAATGGGACATGCAGCGTAAAACATAGTTATAATACATCGAAGTAATAATTAGTAATTAAAGATGTAAATTAATTGAAAAGTTGAGTTAAATGACTGAAAAGTTATCTGTACAGCATCCTATTGATAAATCCTTTCCAGTCAACGTGATATCTGAAGATTATGTGAGCGAGGCCTAAGGATGTAATGAGGACAATAACCCGAACCTGACCCTAACTGACCCTCAGGAAGTCGCCAAAACTAGGATACTATTTTTGAAATGAAAATGAAAAAGAAATTATTTTTGGTCAAAAATATTACTTCTTTTGGTATTCGGATCGGTAGTTTTAGGTTGCACAGATTCCGATTAATTGGTCTTAAGGCCAAAATCCAGCGCAAAGCGATTTCAGTATTGAGATTTGGTCACAACCTACTTTTTAATATGTCACATTATGTTATGAGATTTAAAAACTTTCATATTTGTGTATTCCAACTTTCTATTTTATGTTTCAGAATGGAGCATGACGAGTGTTGTCTATTCCATGGAAAGAAATATAGATCTGAGTTTCAGTTCATCCTGAATTTTCTCCGCAAGAATTGTGTGACTGTTAAAATTGATTATACAAGAGCTGCGCAACTTGTGTGCTGCTGCAAGCTGGATCGTGACAGTGATTGCGACCGTAAGATTCGAATATAACTTATTATTTTAACTAAAACGATGAAATTATCTCACCAATAACTGCTTAGTATGATGTGATATTAGTCCAATAAACATCTGAAACTTTTCATGAAACTATTTACATAATTAGTAATTATGAGAGCTTTTCAAAGATGATAATTTATGAAATTACCATTTCATCCGTTATTCTTAGTTTTAGGAGTTTTTGCTTTAATATTTGATAAATTCCTATTTTCACTTAGTTCGTCCAATACTTTATTAAGGAAATATAACTTTCAATCGTTCTAATTGCTCTTTAACTTGTTTACCTTTTGTTTTTCTAGAATATTAGCATTTTCTAATTTTTAGCTTGACATTTTCATTTAACTTTTTTTGAACATATTTGTGAATTTTTAATTTTGAAGGCTGCATGGTAATTAAGTGGTGGTTCTCCCTCTTTCTAAAATACCATCTAGGATTTTATTTTTTTTTAAATTTTTGCTAAACCTTTCACATGGAAAGTGGGTCAGCAATTGTCCTTTTTGTCAAGTCAGTGTTTAATCAAAATGCTTAACTGTAGCTATTGACATTTTTGTGATGTTGGTGGTGCCATTCTATTTATTGTGGCAAATTTTAAATATACTTTGTTTTTTTTCTGTTTTTGGAGTTCATGTGGTGTAATTAAAATTGCAAAAATTATGGTGGGTTGGTATGCTTTCAGCAATCTTGGACCCCTTAACTTGATTAGGTTGTTGGTTCCCTCTGTGTGGAGGGAAGTGGTGGGGCAGTAAAGAGGAGAAGGCAGGGTATAGTGTGCAAGAGTAGCCAAGGAGAGTGAGAAGAACTGGATGCCACCACTACTACATATAATTATTTGGTTCAGGTTTTAACCTTCTTAAGCTCTTCCTTACTGGGATGGTAACTCTGATGATGACTGTGGAACTTATATGAAAACTTGATACAAATACACAAGTTACATACGCGATCATGCGATTCCATACATTGCTATGACTTAACTATAGTTGCTTTTTTCAGCATCTTTCTTTGAAGCTATTGCTTGCTTTTAGAATCCGGTCAGAAGTTATTGTCTGGGAAGGACAAACATACTGAAGATGAAAGTTCTGATGGTGAAGTGGGAAAGATTTGGGATAAAGACTTGTGCAAGAAGCAGGATGGGGCTCTGCTGTCTGTGCTGAAAATGAACATGATCCCTGGCAAAGTCCAGGTGATTCTGGAAAAGTGGATCAAAAGGAATCCGGAAGCTGAATCTCATGTTTACTATGGCAACAGCCGCATTAGTGCGCTGATGATGCTTTGTCTTAAAAAAGACTATAAGCCGCTGCTGAAGATGATTTTTGAACGTGGCCCCAGAGAACATGTGGTTATTGTACCGATTCCACGTAAATTGGTTAAACCTTTCCTTGAACTGGATATGATGCTTGAGACGTTCGATTTCACATTTGAAGTTCTTGATTCTCCTTTGACTGGTTTGAGCATCAATGAGACTTTCTTGAAGGTCACCTGTGATAAGCAAAACATCAAGGCTCTGAGGGTTCGACTGGTCAAAACAGCAACAGAGCTGGTTGTAAAAGAAAAGAAATCAGCAATGAGGTATATTATAATAAAAGTCTGGTTAAGCACAGATGATGGGAGCAAAACCGCTATGACTGCATGATGGAAATTGTGCTTCGGATAATGAAGCACTGGCTACACTTGCATTGACATTCTGTCGTATGATAATAGAACATGTGCTCAAACTAAGCTATAGAATCTCAGTTTGCATATGACATGTTCCCCATACATTATTGAACATGCGAACCAGGCCACATGACCTTATCTTACCTAGAGTTGATACCATTGCCAAGAGAACTTTTATAATGCAAATGTTAATTATTGCTAACATTTCTACCTCTTGTGAGCTACTGTGTGTTCGCTGGTAGTCTAATAAAGAATATACTTACTTATGTACTTATCAACTTACTTATCATCAAGTAGTCTCTTTCTTCATTTGCATTTTTACAATGCCCTTTTTCAATGTAGACCTATTGACTTCATTTAAGAAAAATTTTAATAGAAATGTGCATAAAATTATAGCAAACTGCTAAATACACAGTAAATCATTAAAACTTCTTAAAAGGATCAATTAAATTTTTAAGCTATAAATGACAATCAAACTACTAGGGTACTTTACATAGTCAATTGTCTGTCAGCTTCACCCGACTGGCATGGTTTTGTTGAGCCATTGGTTGATGTCTTGTTCATTAGACACCGGTGCTATAGAAGTTGCTAATTACTGTTGAATGTTTGTGTGCATGTCAGAACTTCAAAGCAATAAATGAGAGTGCTAAGGGTGTTTCTTATGTGTGGGACTGTGTCACATGTGCGAGTCAGGGGCCTGAAGATCACTGTAATACGTTGAGTGTCCAGATGATTCTGCACAGAGATTTAAAGTGGTCGTGGTTTGTGGTTACTAAATAGTGGACTTCATTATGCTTACCACAGAAGAAATTAGACTTTAGAAGTGTTGCATCCATATCATTGCAGACTCATAAACTGTGAAAAACTGTCACTCCTCAAGTTTTTGAAAATTGTTTACTGTAGTAAATTCATTTCTTAAATTTATGTACTGGTTGGGTAATAAATTTGTGTGTTCTGCTTTTCAGGCGGCAGCACGAGTCCAAATATGGGGCCAAATCATCAGGTAATTATTATCGGGTTTTTGTCTGCACTAACGTTAGATTCTTTTAGCGAAATTTGTTGGACCTTCTGTTTTGGAATAATTGGCCCCATGTCATTCATATATATCACATTTAAAGTTTAAAAGATAAGTGCAATTGTGTGTGCCTATTTGAATGGGCAAAGTAAATGAAGATTATGAATTAATCTTGTAATTTAATCGTCATATGTGGTTGTTGGTTAAGTATTTGGAATTGTGGGTAGTTTTACTTTAATATGTTTGTGTTTAAAGTCCAATTGGTCTGATAATCTTTAAAGTGTTGATAATTTGTGATTTAAAACTGAATAGTGTTACACTGGTAACCATTCTAAGCAGAACTTAAGACCTTTTGGGTCTGCCCTTTATTTTCCAGAAACATTTTGGTTCAGCATACTTTTCAAAGTCTCTTTCCTAAGGCCTGAAATACCAAACAGGGAAACTAGGCAGCTGCCTAGGGCCTGCAGCGTCAAAGGCCCCACTAAAATGGCTCTTGAATATTTCGTGCATTATTGTCAGCTTAAGTAGGCTAAGTTAGGTAAGTATATTTTTTTAATACACCATTTGCAAAGACACAATGGGACAGAAAGCTGAAGACAATTGGAGTTTGACTCCAGGTTAGGGTCTACAGGGCACTTTAGGCCACAAGAGCCGTAATCCTCCTCCAGTCAACTGTGTGTGTTCAACTGTGTTGTTAAAAATTGGGCCGTGATGGTTGGTTTTAACCCGTCCTACATCGGTCGGTAAACATCAGTTCTGTTAGCATGATTATCATTTGGACCACAGTCTAGAGATGAATAATAAAGATGTACTGCAAAATGGCAAACGATTTATCAGCAATGTCAGAGTGGACTCTGCTGCCAGAACTTTGCTGGCAATGTTTGAATATGCCAACTATGACCTAGAAATTAAGACTGAAGTACCTGGTACATGTGTTATTTATTAACCTGTGTACTTCTCCGTAGATTAGAAAATTGAGAGATGTCCTCAATGTTTGTGCAAATCCAATCTGAAAACTAATGTAGGCTACACTGTATGACTCCCCACTGAGGTGAATGTGGCATAAACTGTTTCTCAGTAACAGCAATGCAAATATAAAAATGGAACTAGTGTGGTTTAAATTGAACTCTGTTTTGCTTCAAACAGACTGGCCAGTATGGTGTATAGTGGCATAGAAGAACACAATCAAGAAAAAGAAGAAACGAATGAAGATGAATTAACTGATGAAGTGCATACGGCTTTTTGAATTCTGAAAAGGATACTCATTTTCAACTTTATCATCTGTGTTTTTCAACTTTTCATGCACTGAGTTTTGATATGAAGAATTTTAACGAATTCGTGTGCAGTCATGTTAATTTGAGTTTTGTATACTTAAAAATTGAGTGTTTATGATTTAGCCATGAAGGTTGTTACACCTTTCCCAGCTGCATTTAAATCATTTCTATTTGTGCCCTAAAAATTGGAGTTCAGTAAAGTTGGTTTTTCTTTGACTTAGAATGGAAATTATTCTGATGTTCTGTTCTAGACATTAATCAAATTTGTGCAAATCAAATTTGTTGTGATTATAAGATTGTAGTACAAAACATTTACATTCTGTTTGGTAATGATGAGTAAATCGATGAAGGATGTAATCGTGTAATGGAGTATTTATATAGCACCACTCAAAAACAGAGGCGCTCCCGACCTGGGCAAGTGTGTTCACAGGTAAAGAGAGGTTTTCAGACGCTGGCGGAACTGATCAAAAGAAATAGAGAAATGGTCAGTCCTGAGGGACTGAGGTAACCGGTTCCAGCTATTGGGACCAACAATAGCGAAATCCTAGACTACAAAAGCCATTGAGAACGTTGTTAAGAGATGGGACAGCTCTGACCATGGCAGCATCTATTTGGCATTCAGTGGAAAAAAAATGATGCAACATCATCACGGGTAAGCTTATAAACATGTTCATTTCAACATGTTGATATTTGTGATGTAACTTGTCAAACGCAACATATCGTACAAAAGCAATTCAAATTTTCAGTTATCCTAAACTCCAATTTTGTTTTTTTCACTTTTTTGTTGTCGAAAATTAAGAACTACCCGTAACTTTTTATTTTGTTACATTACATACTCTTGTGTAACACAATTACTTGCATGTGTCAGCACATCTAAGTAGTTAGAACAAGTTGAACAACATAATTAGAGTAATGTAAAAAATCTACAAAAATTTAATGTTTACTTCAAAATTTGTTTCGGCTTCAGGTATGATCATAGTAGCAGACAGGCTTTTACAGAATAGGCTATTCCAAAACGTGTCTCTAGGCACAACAGAAATATGCTGCTTCTATAATGGTAAGGTCCCCCTCCGAACTAACAACACTCGCTTGGGTATGAAAAAATATATGATGGTAATAGAATAATGCACAACAAATATAGGCCTACATTTCGAAAAGAAAACCGGACAACATTCGACAACATCTTTCAAGAACAGCAGTCGAACAGTTCATCTAACAGTCGTTTTACCGAACATGCTTCTTTCCGCCACCTGTGCTGCGACCTTAGTACCTTACGCTCTCCGACCTCGTGCACATGACTTTGTACTTCCTCCAAAAGACTAAGAACTTTATACCTAGAGTTCTATACAAGCGAATTTTTAAGCCATCACGTTGACCCAAATCTTAAAAACTAACATTACTCCCTTTTTTCTTTATAGTAGCCTTTGGGGGCCGTCCATAAATGACGTCACGCTATTTTGGCCGATTTTGAACCCCTCCCCCCTCGTCACACTTCGTCACAAAAATAAGACCCCCTCTGAAAATGACGTCACAAAGCTCTGACCCCCCCCTAAAACCAATTTCCATGGCGAAGCAAAATGCTCCTTCATGGAACAAATAGCGAAAGCATGAATATTTTAAAATCTAACGGTGAATCTAACCATTATTAATAATTAGAAAATTATTAATAATGGTGCCCGTATACATTAAAATAATTTAAAAAATAATGAAAATTTAATTCTCAAAATTAGTGCTGTTATTATTAAAATTAAATTGTTGTTAATTGTTAAATTTAATAACATAGACCTGGTGTGACGTCACACTACTCAGACCCACCCCCATGTCACACATCGTCACAAATTTCCGACCCCCGACCCCCTAGGTGCCTGACGTCATTTATGGACGGCCCCTTGTGTATGTAAGTTGTGAAGCGGTGTGTCTTCCTGCTTGATAAATAAACGAATATATCATATCATCAGCAAAGGAGCAACTGACGTATTTGAAATTCACGTAGGCTAACGGTGACTGATATATAGGCCTACCGGTAATTGTGCAACCTTAGGCCTACTGCTTACATGTTCCGAAATTTGTGCCTATAGCCTGTCTTACGTGCCTATAGGACACCTGCAAAATTTATTGTCCAGCCTGCAGGTAATGTGGCGTTTTTGCCAGGGACCACCCTCGGTTTTCTGGGCCTCCCCGTTTTTGGGACCACCCTGTGGGCTGTGATCTTCTGCCTTGGTCGCCGCTCTAGGCTTGTCTCCCGTAGCCCGTGGTTCCTAGGCCATGGTTCCTAGCCCGTGGTTCCTAGGCCATGGTTCCTAGCCCGTGGTTCCTGCCCTTGGCTCCCGTAGCCCGTGGTTCTGGTAGGCCATGGTTCCTGCCCGTGGTTCCTGCCCGTGGTTCTGGTAGGCCATGGTTCCTGCCCTTGGCTCCCGTAGCCCGTGGTTCTGGTAGGCCATGGTTCCTGCCCATGGTTCCTGCCCGTGGTTCTGGTAGGCCATGGTTCCTGCCCATGGTTCCTAGCCCGTGGTTCCTAGCCCGTGGTTCCTAGCCCATGGTTCTGGTAGGCCATGGTTCCTGCCCATGGTTCCTGCCCTTGGTTCCTGCTAGCCCGTGGTTCCTAGCCCATGGTTCCTGCCCTTGGTTCCTGATTGGCCGTGGTATTGGTGTCCTACCCCTGCCCCGGCTGGGTATATATAGAGGACCGCTCTTGTGTAGAGTTAAGGTATTAGAGGTATAAGAGAGAAGTCTTGCCTGTTGTGATGGTGTGTGAATAAAGATCGTCATTGAACTACGGTGTTCGATTCCTTCGGTGGGTGACATTGCTCGTCGACTGGCAGATGCTGAAGCCCTTCGATAGACGACGGAGGCCTTACCAACGCTCCCATCCTGAGCGACTCGCGCCTTACACTCGCCTCCTGAGACGTAACCCCAGTTATTGTCACATTGGTACCAGAGCCAGTGGGGTTTTGACAGAGAGTTCCTGCCGCCGACGACGCTAGAATCAACCGAAGATGTTTCCGGGAGACGACGACGATACGATTGCCTACCCGATGCCAAGTCTGATCCGACCGCCTGCCGAGACGTCGACGCCAGCCGCGAGGAGAGCGATGATGGACGGGCCGCCGGACGGGAGCCGTTTGCTGGAAAGTATCGGCTTCGATGACCCAGGGCAGGTGAGATCGAGCTTCCGAGAGGACAGGGAAGAAGAGATGACCGTGAAGCCGGAGAGAACGAGCTTCCGAGGAAAGACGGGCGAATCGACGACGGAAAAGACGAACATGAAACCGAATTTCCGCGAAGAGACTGAAAGACCGGACGCACCGGGGCCTTCGATGCCGAAATTGCTGGAAGATGTCAGTGGTTTGCTGCGAAGCCGCCCGACGCCGATGAAACCAGGAAAGTTCGATGGGACGGGCTCGTTGGAGTCATTCCTGGTGCAGTTCGAGGTCTGCGCAAGGCACAACAAGTGGACGGCCACGGACCGGGTCGACTACTTGCGATGTTCGCTAGAGAAGGCCGCTACGCAGCTTCTCTGGGACTTCGGCGCTCAACCGAGCGTAAGTTACGAAGAATTGGTCGAACGCCTTCGGCAGAGATACGGGACGGAAGGCCAGGCAGAAACCTTCCGCGCCCAGCTGTACTACCGCCGTCAACGCCCGGAAGAGAACCTCAGCGACCTGCTGCATGAAATCCGACGACTGGTGGTCTTGACCTACCCGGTACCTTCCAACGAGACGACGCAGATCATCGCGAAGGATGCCTTCCTGGAAGCGATGAGAGACCGGGAGCTCTCGCTCAAAGTACGCGAGCGAGAACCGAAGAACCTGGACGAGGCATACCGGACCGCACTGCGTCTGGAGGCCTATCAACGGACGAACGACGCCGATGATCGCCGCAGACAGCCAAACCGAGTGCGAGGGACGCAAGAAACCGATCTGAGCGCCCAGCTTCAGGCTCAGATGGACCGCTTCTTGAACACCCAGCGAGATGAGCAGCGGAAATGGCAGCAAGAAATGGAGAAAAGAATGGACGAGCAATTCCGCGTGCTTCGCCGAAGCCCTCCGACGACCGACGAACCGAGTCATGAAATCCGACCTGAGCGAGACCGCCCAGGCCCTCCGGAGAATCAGCGACGCGAGATGACCTGCTTCAACTGCGGACGAGCCGGTCACATGGCCCGTAACTGCCGACGAGATCGCCGATACCAGAATCGCCAGACCGCGACGACCGAGCCCGATGCTTCGATGCCACCGGACCAGGTGGTGATGAACCATACGACGCGCCCAAGAATGCCGGACCGTGCTACGAACAACGCAGTCTACATCCGCGGTGAGATCAACGGACGGCCGCAGCTCTGCCTGATCGACACTGGATCGGAAGTCAGCCTGGTGCCTGCATCTACTGTCGACGGGTTAGAACTTCGCTCTTGCAATCGCGTTTTGATGGCTGCTAATGGGTCCGATATAAATGTCCTGGGTGAGGTGCGGGTGCCCATTAAGATTACGAACGGGTTTTATATTCATACTTCCTTTCTGGTTTCTGATCAAATTTCTGAGCCCATGTTAGGTATGGACTGGCTGAGAGAACATCGCTGCCGCCTAGGGTTTGGTATGGGATCTTTATTTGTAAGACGCAGGCGTATTTCCCTGGTTAGGGGTAATGGATCTATTTGGTGCCGGCGCGTGATCGTCGCCGAGGAGGTGTTGGTTTCCCCTAAGTCCCAGCGGGATATACCGGTCAAGACCCTGTTTGGTAATTTAACGACTGTAGCGCCAGCCTGGATGACGGAGGCTAAGGAAATCCAACCCGGGGTCCATCTGGCCCGCGTAGTTGTCGGTGACTACGCAGGTGCTCGGGTAAGGGTGGTGAATTTGAGCGAGGACCCAGTCCGGTTATCCAAGGATCGCCCCTTAGGAGAGTTACACCCTGTGGAAGTAGAATTGCGTGAGACCAACCGCAAAGACGCGGTCGGCCAAGCTTCGACAACTGATAAATTGTTAGCGGATTTGCCCGTAGAAGTGCCGCCTGAGATACGGGAACGATTAGGCGCTTTGCTTGTAAAATATAACGATGTATTTTCCGCGAGTGATAGGGACATAGGCAGAACGTCTGTTAGCACGCATAGAATTGAGACGGGAGATGCGCGCCCAGTGAGACAGCCGTTAAGACGACAGCCGCTGCCGCATAGGGCTACGGTCGATGCGCAGCTAGACAGTATGTTAGCTGACGGGATCATCGAACCTGCCGTAAGTGAGTGGGCTGCGAATGTGGTGTTGGCCCGTAAGAAGGACGGCTCACTAAGGTTTTGTATCGACTATCGGCAATTGAATGATCGGACCAAGAAGGACTCGTACCCGCTGCCCAGGATTGATGAATGTTTGGACGCACTTGCAGGAGGTAGCTGGTTTAGTACGCTAGACCTAAGGAGCGGATACCATCAAGTCGCGATGGACCCGAAAGACGCAGATAAGACCGCGTTTGTCACGCGCAGGGGGATATTCAGATGGAAGGTAATGCCATTCGGGCTTTGCAATGCGCCCGCAACTTTTCAGCGCCTAATGGATATAGTTTTATCAGGTTTAAACTTCGAGATTTGCCTGGTCTACTTGGACGACGTTATTATTTTTGGGAAGACGCCGGAAGAGCATTTAGACCGGTTGGAGCAAGTATTCCAGAGGTTGAGGGGCGCTAATCTGAAGTTGAAGCCGAGCAAGTGCCAGCTGCTGCGCCGGAACGTATGCTTTCTAGGTCACATCGTGACGCCGGACGGAGTGGCGATGGATCCCTCCAAGATTACCGATGTAGTAGAGTGGCCAGTCCCCCAGAAGCTGAGAGATGTAAGGGCGTTCCTAGGGCTCTGCTCTTACTACCGACGATTCGTAAGGGACTTTTCTACGGTAGCCGCTCCGCTGTTTGCCCTTACTAAGAAGGGGAGAGTGTTTACCTGGAATGAAGCTTGCCAGGACACGTTCGATTGCTTGAAGGCTGCGTTGACATCCGCCCCGATTCTTGCGCTGCCGAAGGATGATGAGACGTATGTGCTTGATTGCGACGCTTGCGATGTAGGGATAGGAGCGGTGCTTTCCCAGAGGGTAGACGGGGAAGAACGAGTGATAGCTTACGGGAGCCGCCTCTTGTCGGCCGCGGAGAGAAATTACTGTGTGACCCGTAAGGAACTGCTAGCTATTGTCTATTTTACAAAGCTGTACAGACAATATTTGCTAGGGCGTCCGTTTGTTCTGCGGACTGACCATGCTGCTTTGCAATGGCTACAGCGTACGCCAGAGCCGATTGGTCAGCAGGGGCGATGGCTCGAACGCCTCGCTGAATATGAGTTTGAGATACTGCACCGCCCGGGCCGGAAACACGGGAATGCGGACGCGCTCTCGCGTCGCCCGTGCCGCCAATGTGGCTGGGAAGAAGGAGAGATAGTGGCCGCGGTGACTGAAGTGCCCAGTCAGCCCTTAGCGGGCGCTAATGCTGAACCGTCAGCATCGATGGAGAACGCACAGCGGGACGACCCGGATTTGAGCATAGTGCGAGGTTGGTTGGGAGAAGGAGCTGAGGCGCCCGATCTTGTGGAGATCTTACAGGAGGGTGAGGCAGTAAAGGTTTACTGGTTCCAGAGGGACCGATTGTGCCTACGTGAGGAGGTGATTTACCGACAGACACCCGACGGGGTAGACCAAGTCGTAGTGCCTAGGAGTAAAAGGGACGAGTTTATGAGGTTGGCTCATACTGGATTGACGGGCGGCCATTTAGGCGTTCGCCGAACGCGTTGGCAGGTAAGGCGCCGAGCATACTGGGTGGGATGGTCCGGGGACGTGAAGCGGTTTTGTCAGCGATGTTCTCCCTGTAACCAGTATCGCCGGGGTCTTCCTCCTAGACAGGGTGCCCTCCAACCATTGCCTTGTGGGGAGCCGTGGGAGCGGCTTAGTATAGATATAACTGGTCCCCATCCTAGAAGTAGGCGTGGTCATGTCTATATTCTGACCGTAATGGACGGATTTACGAAGTATGTGGAGGCCATTCCTATGGCAAACCAAGAGGCTACTTCAGTAGCACGGGCCCTGGTAGAGACCGTAATTGTTAGATATGGGGCGCCCCTTCAGATCTTAACGGATCAGGGAACTAACTTCGAGGGAAACC
This sequence comes from Aporrectodea caliginosa, assembly GCA_020284085.1. NCBI lineage: Eukaryota > Metazoa > Annelida > Clitellata > Crassiclitellata > Lumbricidae > Aporrectodea > Aporrectodea caliginosa. The sequence goes on from JACEVL010000009.1 coordinate 1,272,762, forward strand.
TGTTTCGGGAACTTTGTCGCTTGCTGGGGATTGATAAGGTAAGGACGTCCAGCTATCACCCGAGCTGTAATGGGTTAATTGAGAGGTTTCACCGGACCATGAATGCCATGCTGGGGAAGGTCATTAGCAGCCATCAGCGCGATTGGGACGAGGTTCTACCCCATGTCCTCGCCGCCTACCGGGCTTCGCTGCATGAGGCTACGGGCTTTACGCCGAATTATTTGATGTTCGGTCGGGAGACCAGGGCTCCTATCGATCTGGTCTATGGCAGGCCACCGGATGACGACCACCGAGCTGGCACCTACTCCAGCTACGTCCAGGACTTCGCCGAGCGGGTGGAGAGCGCCTACCGCTTGGTGAGAGAACACTTGCGAGTCTCCGCGGAACGGCGCAAGAAGAAATATGACCTCAAGGTGCGACCAGCCGCGTTCGCCCCGGGCGACCGCGTCTGGTATTACACGCCGCGACGATACCAGGGCCGGAGTCCGAAATGGGCCCGGATGTATACCGGTCCCTACTACGTGATGGAGAAGACCGGGCCGGTGAACTATCGACTCCGAAAGACGCGGAATTCCAAGCCATTTGTCGCGCACATCGACAAGCTGCGACCCAGCTATGATGAGGACTTCGAGGAGACGGGCGGAACAGTCGCTCCGATTTCTGGTGCGCCTGGCCCGAGAGCCGCGACGCCTCCCATCTCCGAGGTTGACGCCTCGGATCGACGACCGAAGCGGACGGTACGCCTACCGGCCCGCTACCGCTAGAGGCTTCCGATGTCTGAGTGTCTTCGAGTGACGGACGACGATTGATGGTGTGCGCCTTCGCCGCGTGTTGCTGTCTGACACCCCTCGTCGGCCCGGACTCTGATGCGTTTTCCCTCCAGACCCTTTTTGTCTGTGGATGCGTGAAGCCCTCCGTCCTAGACGTTGAGAGACCATGGCTGTTTTTCCCCCTTTTTTCCGCCAGACCCTTTTGTCTGTGAGTCCGTTGGGCCCTCCGTCCCTGACGTCGAGAGACCTTGGCCATTTCTTTCTCTTAGTTGTTTGTGATTGTTTGCTGCCGAGAAACGGCTTTTGATTGTTTGATTGTTTTCATTTTTATTGTTGGCCCGTTGGCCCCTTCGTTTTAATTGTCTACGAGTTTTCTGGGCCGTTGGCCACTGCGCTAGAACAGAACTTTAAGTTTAGAGACTTTGATGGTCGCATAGATCGCCCTCTTAGTTAGCCGGACAATGGCTGCGATACTTTGGAACTTTGCAGAACTTTGACTGTGTAGGCGGGCTTTGGCCTTTGCGTATTTTAGGGGCCTTAGACTTTGTTCGGCCCGTTGGCCACACTGTTGCTTTATGACTGTTGATGCGGGTGCCCGGTAGATATGGGGGCATATCTATCGTGGTGGGAGGAGGATGTGGCGTTTTTGCCAGGGACCACCCTCGGATTTCTGGGCCTCCCCGTTTTTGGGACCACCCACGGTTTTTGGGACCACCCACGGTTTTTGGGACCACCCACGGTTTTTGGGACCACCCTTAGTTTTTGGGACCACCCTCGATTTTTGGGCCTCCCTTTTTTGGACCTCCCTGTGGGCTGTGATCTTCTGCCTTGGTCGCCGCTCTAGGCTTGGCTCCCGTAGCCCGTGGTTCCTAGGCCATGGTTCCTAGCCCGTGGTTCCTAGGCCATGGTTCCTAGCCCGTGGTTCCTGCCCTTGGCTCCCGTAGCCCGTGGTTCTGGTAGGCCATGGTTCCTGCCCGTGGTTCCTGCCCGTGGTTCTGGTAGGCCATGGTTCCTGCCCTTGGCTCCCGTAGCCCGTGGTTCTGGTAGGCCATGGTTCCTGCCCATGGTTCCTGCCCGTGGTTCTGGTAGGCCATGGTTCCTGCCCATGGTTCCTGCCCTTGGTTCCTGCTAGCCCGTGGTTCCTAGCCCATGGTTCCTGCCCTTGGTTCCTGATTGGCCGTGGTATTGGTGTCCTACCCCTGCCCCGGCTGGGTATATATAGAGGACCGCTCTTGTGTAGAGTTAAGCTATTAGAGGTATAAGAGAGAAGTCTTGCCTGTTGTGATGGTGTGTGAATAAAGATCGTCATTGAACTACGGTGTTCGATTCCTTCGGTGGGTGACATTGCTCGTCGACTGGCAGATGCTGAAGCCCTTCGATAGACGACGGAGGCCTTACCAACGCTCCCATCCTGAGCGACTCGCGCCTTACACTCGCCTCCTGAGACGTAACCCCAGTTATTGTCACAGTAACATACTATTAGCCTACTGTTTAATGAATTACTTAATTATTGATCTACAGGCTATCAAAAACCGGAGAAACACAAAACAAAAGATGGCAAATAGTATAGGCCTAGGCCTAATACAAATACAGTTCATTGCTGAAACGAAATCGGTGACGATCGGACGTTTTATAGGAATTCAGAACCTCACTCGGTTCTCCTTTACAAAAGCTCTAACAAGGAGCTTGTTTCATAGGAATAACCTCACTCGGTTCTCCTTTACAAAAGCTCTATCAAGTAGCTCGTTTCATAGGAATAACCTCACTCGATTCTCCTTTACAAAAGCTCTAACACGGAGCTTGTTTTCTAGGAATAACCCCACCCGGTTCTACTTTACAAAAGCTCTAACAAGGAGCTTGTTTCATTGGAATAACCTCACTCGGTTCTCCTTTACAAAAGCTCTAACAAATTAAGGAGCTTGTTTTATAGGAATAACCTCACTCGGTTCTCCTTTACAAAAGCTCTAACAAGAAGCTTCGTTTCATAGGAATAACCTCACTCGGTTCTCCTTTACAAACGCTCTAACAAGGAGCTTGTTTTATAGGAATAACCTCACTCGGTTCTCCTTTACAAAAGCTCTAAGACGGAGCTTGTTTTATAGGAATAACCTCACCCGGTTCTCCTTTACAAAAGCTCTAGCAAGGAGCTTGTTTCATAGGAATAACCTCACTCGGTTCTCCTTTACAAAAGCTCTAAGACGGAGCTTGTGTTATAGAAATAACCCCACCCGGTTCTCCTTTACAAAAGCTCTAACAAAGCTTGTTTTATAGGAATAACCTCATTCGGTTCTCCTTTACAAAAGCTCTAACAAGGAGCTCGTTTCATAGGAACAACCTCACTAGGTTCTGCTTTACAAAAGCTCTAACAAGGAGCTTGTTTTACAGGAATAACCTCACTCGGTTCTCCTTTACAAAAGCTCTAAGACGGAGCTTGTTTTATAGGAATAACCTCACCCGGTTCTCCTTTACAAAAGCTCTAGCAAGGAGCTTGTTTCATAGGAATAACCTCACTCGGTTCTCCTTTATAAAAGCTCTAACAAGGAGCTTGTTTTATAGGAATAACCTCACCCGGTTCTCCTTTACAAAAGCTCTAACAAGGAGCTTGTTTTATAGGAATAACCTCACTCGGTTCTCCTTTACAAAAGCTCTAAGACGGAGCTTGTTTTATAGAAATAACCCCACCCGGTTCTCCTTTACAAAAGTTCTAACAAGGAGCTTGTTTCATTGGAATAACCTCACTCGGTTCTCCTTTACAAAAGCTCTATAACAAGGAGCTTGTTTCATTGGAATAACCTCACTCGGTTCTCCTTTACAAAAGCTCTAACAAATTAAGGAGCTTGTTTTATAAGAATAATCTCACTCGGTTCTCCTTTACAAAAGCTCTAACAAGGAGCTTGTTTTATAGGAATAACCTCACTCGGTTCTCCTTTACAAAAGCTCTAAGACGGAGCTTGTTTTATAGGAATAACCTCACTCGGTTCTCCTTTACAAAAGCTCTAAGACGGAGCTTGTTTTATAGAAATAACCCCACCCGGTTCTCCTTTACAAAATCTCTAACACGGAGCTTGTTTTATAGGAATAACCTGACACGGTTCTCCTTTACAAAAGCTCCAAGACGGAGCTTGTTTCATAGGAATAACCTCAATCGGTTCTCCTTTATAAAAGCTCTAACATGATGTTGTTTTATAGGAATAACCTCACCCGGTTCTCCTTTACAAAAGCTCTAACACTGAGCTTATTTTATAGGAATACCCTCACTCGGTTCTTCTTCACAAAAGCTCTAAGACGCGGATCTTGTTTTATAGGAATAACCTCACTCGGTTCTCTTTTGCAAAAGCTCTAAGAAGGAGCTTGTTTGTAGGAATAACCTCACTCGGTTCTCCTTTACAAAGCTGTAACTAGGAGCTGTTTTATAGGAATAACAATAACCTCACTCGATCGGTTCTCCTTTACAAAAGCTCTAACACGGAGCTTGTTTTATAGGAATAACCTTACTCGGTTCTCCTTTATCAAGGAGCCTGTTTTATAGGAATAACCTCACTCGGTTCTCCTTTACAAAAGCTGTAACACGGAGTTGTTTTATAGGAATAACCTGACTCGGTTCTCCTTTATCAAGGAGCTTGTTTTATAGGAATAACCTCACTCGGTTGTCCTTTACAAAAGCTCTAACATGGAGCTTGTTTTATAGGAATAACCTCACTCGGTTCTCCCTTACACAAGCTCTAAGACGGAGCTTGTTTTATAGGAATAACCTGACACGGTTCTCCTTTACAAAGCTCTAACTATAGGAGCTGTTTTATAGGAATAACAATAACCTCACTCGGTTCTCCTTTGCAAAAGCTCTAACACGGAGCTTGTTTTATAGGAATAACCTGACTCGGTTCTCCTTTATCAAGGAGCCTGTTTTATAGGAATAACCTCACACGGTTCTCCTTTACAAAAGCTCTAACACGGAGCTTGTTTTATAGGAATAACCTGACTCGGCTGCTGATGACAGTGAATTTGAACTATACAGTGTAGTACACATTTGTTTTAAGGCAAAGTTGTTGAGTTTGTTGTTATTAAACTGTGTTTGAAGAAAGAAAAGAAACATTCAAGAACTGTGTCAATTTAATTCTTAAACAGTTAGAAGACGTTGAGCAATTTATATGTAGAGATAAGGAAAGTTCTTGAGGTAGGTCACAACTAAGAAAGAAAAGAGTTGGTGACATTATTTATGTATGTATGTATGTATGTATGTATGTATGTATGTATGTATGTAGGCCCTGCTCTAAAATAAATCCAATGCTAAGTGTCCATCTAGTGTCCATCTATGTATGTATGTATGTATGTATGTATGTAGGCCCTGATTTATAGGCCTACAGCTGTTTACATAACCGCAAAGGTGGCCATGGAAGGTCCAGCATAGAAGTGTTTGCAGTGGCCGGCCTATCCTCCTGGGACAACCTGTGACATGAGCTTCTCAGCCTCTCTGCCTCTTTTCTGCAAACGCTTGAAAACCATTTGGTTCGATCATGGTTTTATTGTGTTAAGTCGGGAGCGCCTCTGATGAGTCTGTCGTGAAGTGGCGCTATATAAATTTGCAATTACCGTTACCATCATTATTCGTATAATTGCAAGTGAGTTGCATAATCTGCTAGCTCAGAGTTCCATGGGTTATGGATTATTACTAGCATTTATGCATTTGTTACTTACCTTTAAACAGCGCAATTCAATAGTAGCAAGGGCGCTTCAAAATGTCATGAACTCAAATAATTATTGTATTGTATTGTATTTGAACACTTGTTATAGCGCCCCTACCAGATTGCCCATTCTGAGGCGCTCCCGACTACTGCGCAGACGCTGAATCGGAGTTTCACGCCGAAGCGCATGAGCAATTGCGAGTGAAGGACTTGCCCAGGGTCCCTACGCGGCGACTTTGAGGTGGATTTGAACCCGCAACCCTCCAGCTGCAATGCACCGAACATACCCCAAAACCACCGCGCCCCAGTTGTGGTGTAATGTGTTGTATTGTATTGTATTGTACTCCACGTTTATATTGCGACCGAGCCACCCGCAGTAAAGATCCGAGAAATTAATCTATGATAAACCGACCGACCGGGAATCGAACCCGGGCGCCGACCTGGAGAGCGGGCTACCAACCCACTCGGCCACTCAGGATCCTTGTATGCCAAGAGCATATATGATACGCGTGTGTATACGTGTAGCGGCTGTAGCCTATGCATGTATGTATGTATGTATGTATGTATGTATGTATGTATGTATGTATGTAGGCCCTGCTCTAAAATAAATCCAATGCTAAGTGTCCATCTAGTTGATTTATAGGCCTACAGCTGTTTACATAACCGCAAAGGTGGCCATGGAAGACCATGGTGAAATTGCAGTAGACCATCTATTTTCTTAACTGGATCTCGATTCACACCTATCAAAATTAACTTAACGCCGGTGGCAGATGGCGTTGTAACATCGATCTTGGTTCGCTGCTACGTAGGCGTTTCTTCTCCTCCTCCTTCTCCTTCTCCTCCTCCTTCTCCTCCTCCTCATTATTATTCTAAAATTTTTAACGTACGCAAGGTCACACAGAAATGCAAATCGGAGGCGTGGTCAGCCAGCTGCTAGGTGGAGAGCTGTTAGATATCTAAATTCTTGAAAGCCAATGAGAAATAGTAAATTTTGAGTATTTTTTTAAAGAAGAGAAAGTTCTAACTTTGGACAAACTCTGGTAGTCGGTTCCATTAGAAAAGTGTTTTGAGGTTTTTGACAGTGTTTGATAGCGGAACAACAGTGCCAGCAACGTCAACACTGGAGAAGGGAAAGAGTGCAGTCGTTGATGTGAGTCAAACATAATTGCCTCAGACTTATCAGGGTTTATGGAGTTGAATCAGAACTGAAGAGAGACGCTTTTCAAGTTTAGCTTTGTCAGATTTGATCTGTTGGCGACAGAGCGAGGCCCTATATAAAGTTGATTATCCTCGGCATACTGCTGTAACTGGAATCCAAAGTGATTGGCTATATATATATGCAGCTGATTGTTGAATTGAAAATTGTAAATAACAGAGGACCGAGAACAGATCCCTGAGTGACACCAGCAGTGCAGAGAAAAGGATCCGATTGAGCAGTACCCACTTGCTGAGACCGATTGAAGAGGTGAGAAGCTACCCAAGCCAGCCAGTTTAAGGCAGTAGGCCTACCACAGACACCGAAGCTTTTACTGAGTCTTGGTGGCAATAGCTGGTGGTCGACCGTGTCAAGGCATACTGAGAGGCACGTCTTTCCTTTAGAAGCTGTTATCCATTGTGAATGTGAGAGCAGTTTCAGTAGAGTAGCCTTCACGGTAAGGTGATTGGTAAGGACTGAAATTACGAGGTGAAATAGTGTGTTTCTTAATCCATATAAGGAAGAGTTGTTCAAGAATCTTTGAAATGTTATTAAGGTTAGAGATTGGGAGAGGGTATGCCATTAAAGGCAGCACTAGAGAGCTCGTTTCATCTAAGGTTGCCAGTGTACTGAGAATTTTTTATTATTATGCATTTGCGAATCGTATTTTATTAACGAACTTCAAATTACAGAGTCGGCGTTCCTCGTAGACTAAACACTCTTCCATCAGTCATTTGCTTCGCCTTTGACGTCATTAGCAAGTTACACTATTTATGTACCTATGTGCGTGGGCACGCTGTTACGGCAGTTATACAAATGGATGCTAGAGCAACATGGTAACTCTGCTGCAGTTACCTTTTTCTACCTTTGTTAAGACGCACCTGTTCAGATTTCTTAGGCAGCCATGATTATCGCGCTTCTCGGGGGTTCGATCCGTTCCTAAAATGCGTTTCATAATAGTCCAGATATATATACACACATGTAGCCTATGCATAGCATACATAATACATAATAGGGCCTACATACATACGGTGTTCTATTCGGTAACGCGGTTGGCCTGTATAACATAATGGTTGTGGGTTCGAGCATGTTGAGTGGACTCTGTGTAACGACCTTCAGCAAGTTTTTTTTACACAAAACAAAAGTTTTTTATGTAACAAAGCGGCATAAATTAAGTATTACCGACGACAACTGGGAAAACAGGGTGAACTGGCCTATGTCCCACACCTCGAGGTTCGTCCTTAATCGGCTGAAAGGCCTTATAGACCTACAAAAATGAGCTTATCCGATAAAATGTTAGCATTTTTAATGAGTCAATAAGTGTATTAAGCATGCAGGTATCCAATCCAGAGATTTCTATAGCGCCTTTTTGAACCTATAAAAAATGCTGTTTAATTTGATTGTGTCACTTCTGTTGCGTGGCTGTTAAGCAGAGCAATTGTGTTTATTTTAGCTCCTGTGCCAATTCATTTGGAAATGTTGGATAGAATTCCAATGGCATTGCAGGGAATGCCTGTCGCAGTGACTACAACGACCGATGAACTCTATATGCTCTGCCATTGTCGTCGCGGGTTCATTAATGTCTATAACCGCAACATCTTGCGCGAGGTGAAACATGTCATCGAGATAGAAAATCGCGGAGTATTCCCACTGGCCATAGCAGCCTGCAGCTTGTCAGATTGTTTATATGTATTGAGCAAAGAAGAAACTTGGGATACCAATTCAATTGTAAGAATTACGAAAGATGATGAGCACCAGTTTGATATTTCACCATGGATTAGTGGTTTGCCAGTGCAGAATCAATATACCGGTATATTCGTATCTGCTAATGGCAATTGACTTAATCCTCTCAAGAACGGAAAGACCGGATGAATTGATAAGCATATATAATTCTGATGGATCCTTGCAGCATCAAATAAGGTTGTCTCTAGATCTTTTTCGCGTCTCGAGCATAATCCCAAAATCAAGTGGAAACCTTGTCCTGATTTCCTATAACTATGAGTACAAAAGAAAGTTAACGGAGATCGACATGGATGGGAATGTTGTCCGTCAACATCAGTCGTCACTTCTGGGATGTGATGTTGGATCAGCAGACGGCTGCGATAGAATTCTGGTAGTCGATAAGAACAGCCAAATGGAGCTTTTAGATTCTGAACTTAACCTTTTGGATGTTACGCTTCCGGAGAAGGAGGAGAAGGATGACCACCTCTGGGCACATCCACGTTATTTGCACTACGACAGATACAGGAATGAGGTACTGATGATAGACTATACTAGTTGGTTTGGCCAAGACGGCACTTTATCAATCTTCGCTTTCACAGCAGACAGATGGGGCCCACAGTAACGCGTCATTTTTACTTCATTACTGTCCAACACTGGATAGAGCTAGCATCGTTATAGCCATATTAATTTCTAATGGCTCATTTTTTAAATAGTTAAATAGCCAAATACATGTTATTGTCTGCTTCTATTTAAGTACAAGTTTCGTTACTTTCACTTGTTGAAGACGTATTAAAAGTAGATTTACTTTAACCTTTGGCAAAGTAAAAGTTCATAAGTTTTCAGTACTTTTAAAATTGACAGAATTACGGTGATGAGCGTCAAGTAACTAGCTATAGGGACTATAGTGAGAGATTGGTAAGTTAAAATGTCCTCTACAAGTATGCATGCAATGCCGGCCTACATTCCGAGCGTTCAAGCGTCTATTGAACATCATCATCATCATCATCATCATCATCATCATCATCATCATCATCATCATCATCATCATCATCATCATCATCATCATCATCATCATCATCATCATCATCATCATCATCATCATCATCATCATCATCAATAGCCATGGGCTCAGTGCCCGTAAGTGTCCGATGCCTTCTTCACGATGTCTCCGTTCGACTCTGTTCTTGCTTCATCGTTTAGCATCTGTGTTGTATGCTCCAACTCTGCTTACGTATTCCTTGGACCGATATTCGTTTTTCTTCACTCTTGATCTTGTCCATTTTTGACATCGGATTTCAATCGCTTTGTTTTTACTGCCAGAGTATCGACACCCATCTGGCAAACCTTCCTCCTTTATCCGGGCTTAGGACCGGCACAGGGTGCTGCTGGCTTGCAGCCCTCTGTGGCGGAGTTGAACGCGAGGGGAGTTAATTAAGTAGCCCGTAGCATTATGTTGGTAGAACACGAGGTGCGGACGTTGACTCAATCACAGAAATTTTTAAAGTCCAATTTCACCTAATGACTCGGTCCGAAACAGGCCGTGAAAGAGCATACTCCAAAATTTGAGATCGGAAGGAGGACCATATTAGGCCTATTAATATTGTTGTTGTTACTATTATTATTAGGCCTAACGCAAAATTAGATCTGTGTCCCTCTATGTATACATGTACCTGCTGTGACACATTGCCGCAGGCCCGTCCCAATGATATCTGGGGCCCTACGCAAGTTTTATTTTGTGGCCCTACCCCATTGGGTATTGGAATACGTCATAAACATTGTGCCTAAGAAAGTAGACTCCCCTGGCCTGAGTTAGTTTAAGTAGCTTACTAGCTTTACGGAGCATTATGAACAAAATTAATACTAATCTTAGTACCATAGGTTTACTACTGTAAGGCAGTGTCAGTATAATATTGTACAGAATTTTATAGGTTTCCTATTCCTGATCGACTTATTTTCCGACAGACGTCACAAGCAATATATTTAATTTAAATAATTTAAGCATTTTCTTACTTTGCACTTAATTTAGACTTATGCGGCGTGTGATGTCATTATTATTATTATTATTATTATTATTATTATTATTATTATTATTATTATTATTATTATTATTATTATTATTATTATTATTATTATTATTATTATTCATAAATGGTATAACTTTCGGCGGAATCGCCGGGGTCCTACGCGGTTGCGTATTCCGTATTCCTAGGGATGGGCCAGCCTCCACTGCCGTCGCCACCACACCTCCACTGCCGTCGCCGTCATAAATGGTATTTTGGGGAACCTTAACTTTCTGCGGAATCGCCGGGGTCCTACGCGGTTGCGTATTCAGCGTATTCCTAGGGATGGGTCAGCCTCTACCGCCGTCGCCACCAACCTCTACCGCCGTCACTTCATTCTTTAGCATTTTTTAGCTGGTCTATTAACCCTTTAGGGCTGCTCCTTAACACCAACAGGACATCACTTTTGTAAATCTATCGTCATTGCATAAAATATATTATTATGTTTCTGTCTTTTTCTGTTGTTTGTGATTGAATAGGCGTAAATGGCTTCAATTCAAGGCTGCTTTATTCTATCGTTAATCTATCCAGTATCCATTGTACACGATTGGCTCTTTGTGATAGCTATTAGGTATTACAGTACAGCAAGTATAAGTTTACAAGAAATAAAACATGTTCAACAGATTAACTATGAGTAGGTTATAGCACAAGGACTGATGTTGCAGAGTGACTGACATGTTGAAGTTGAGGCTGGAACGATTACGTCATCAGGACTGAGAACAGGATTTTCGCAAATCTGTTGGTCAAAACACGAATATACATGCATGTATAAAACAGGGGATACTTAACGGGAGAACATGGTACTGACAACATTATAAATGAAGTTTCTGCTATCGCCTATCTAAGAAAACTGTTGAGAACGTCTCAAAGGCCTGAATGTCAAAGTAGGCCCACGGAATAAAAAATTCAACGATACTAAGCAGTAACATGTTACAGGTTTTCGATATATTGCTGCCTTCAATTTACACGTAAGACGGATCTTGGTAAATGATCATAGAGATTGGATTAATTTCTGATGGTCCATACTACATAGTAGGTACTGCGTAGTAGAGAGTGACATGGGGACAAAATTTGTCTCCATCCCCACCCCATTCCCGTGGGTCTGTTCCCATCCCCACCCCATCCCCATCGGGTCTGTCCCCATCCCCATGAGGTCTGTCCCCATCCCCACCCCGTCCCCCATTAGGTGTGTTCCCGTCCCCATTCCCATCCCAATGAAGCAAAATAAGACTTAAGATAAAAATGCTCCTGCACAAAAAGCAGTTCTGTTAATATCTTAAGTTTTTTAATACAGATTCCTTAGCTGAAGTTGAAAAGATGTCGAATATTGTAGGATTTCAAATATATAGCCTTATGACTTGACATTGTATGCAGACTTTGTTAGCTTAATGGATAGTTATTACTCCAGTGGACAAAGTTATCACCGTTACCGCGGTAAATACCGCGCTTGTATTTCCATCCCCACGGTAATACCGCAGGCCTTGCTACCATCCCCACGGTATTACCGCCTCTTCTGACACCATTACCGCGGATTTTACCGCGGTAACCGCGGTATTACCGCTTTCCCCATTACCGTGTCACTCTCTACTGCGTAGTTCTACATATTTGTACACAATCGTCTTCAACGTTGGAATCCTTTTCTCTCTCTGAAAGCGATTCCGACTGACAATCACTCATTCAGAAATGTTCCCTCTGTAATGTCTTTAAGGTCATGCAATCTTCGTTAGACAGCATGCAACTTCAGAATGTCGACCCATCCACCGTCAATTTTCTGAAAAATCAGGATTCAGTTGAGAGTAAGTGAGTGGTCTAAAATGAAGACAGCTCTGTCCTTTTCATCTGCCTTCAGAATGAACCCGTAGCTATTATTTTTGGCCTACTGCAGTCCCTGTCAAAACGGCCGAAGAATCTTGGCTTTACGGCAGCAGCACAAAGACCAACGGACTGCGAAACCTTAGCCCCAGGCTGCGTAGGCCTACCGATCTTTACTGGGAAGGCCTTTGTTCACTGTAAACAACCTCCACGTCTGAAGACTTTAGGCCAATAATCGGGAAACTCTAAGAGACCAAAGACATTCTACTACTGTACTTGCATAGTTCCGTATCTGTGAAATCCGCCAGAGAAGGTCCCCAGCTGAACTCCACCGGATGCTGCAGGAGCCCCCGGATGGGCATTCAGAGACCGTCGACAGCAGACAGAGCACCTCTGAAGGGACGGTCGTTCATCACGAGATCCCGCTCGCATTGAAACCTGCCTCATATATAATTATTACATACATGGCATGGCTACGCATCCCGTTCAGTCGTAGAGACAGATATTTACACGACGCACCAGTAGGACGATGGCAGACAACGCCAGACAATAGTCTAACGAGTGGCTTCTTCTATTTCCTTTTCCAGCAGAGTTAGTTCTCGAACACGTGACACCCGGTTGGCACTGCACGGCTTTCGTGCCGCCAACCGACGAAGAGACTGCAGTGACCAGGGCACCAGTCTGGGTCTTTTCACCGGTGGATGAACCAGAGGGAAAGAAGGGCCACTGAATGGCAACGGTCGCCGCCGATGGGTCTACTGTTAGTCCCCCGTTGAAGCCACGGGACATGGTCGAGTTTAGGACGGGAAAGATGGCAGCCAAGATGGTCGTCGACGCAGCCGCCGTCGTTGGATGTTGCGAAGTCCGCATCGGCCGCAGCGATGTCCGCTGCTGTCTGTCCACATCCGATTCCCTGCCTCCGCAGCCCAAAGCATCACCACATTCGGCGCCAGCTCCACTGGTCGTCACGTGGTCTGACGACGTGGCGCCAAGTGCCGTAGATCGGGTGGCGGAAGATGACGTAGCTCTTGACGTCGTCGTAGAAGAGGAGGAGAATATATTTGAGGCACTTGATACCGAATTGGAACTTATTGGTCCTACGACAGTTCTTGACTTTGAGAAGTCGCTTGACACCACGATGGATGTCGTAAAGGCACTTCTTGACGTAGTATTGACAGTTGAGATGACGGGAGTCGTTGCACCGTCGATGCCTTGTCGCTCCATCTGAGGACGATCTGCTGTAACCCTGGACGACAGATCAGCCATCGTCGTCGTCGTCGGCGGCCGAGAGGTGTGTCCTTCGCCGTCGTCGTCGTCTTCGGCTGCCTCCTTCCCCTCCTCCTCCTCCTCTTCCTGTTCCGATGCATCATCCTCGTTGTCAACCTGATCACAAGTCTGTTCCATGAAAGTGCGAAGATATCCGAGGCGATAGGCGATCAGTTGGAGGTGGAGATGTCCAGGACGACAGAGGGCAAACGACAGATGAAGGCATTGCATCGTCTTCTCATATTCACTGGAAAACAACGCAACCAATATATACATTTACATATATTATCATAATTCATTATCGCCATCATCATTATATTTTATTATTATTTTTATTACTGAGAGGTACCTGAAGGGCAATAAGGCGACATATCTAATTATTTTGCTACAGATATACATAAATCAACCGAATAGCCATTTCAGTACGAAATTTATGTTATGTTAGGCCTACATGAAATTTATTGCCATGTCGTAAACACATCAATCAAATCAATCAATCAATCAATCGACATAGTTTGACTTTTTAAAGTTTGATTTAAATAAAACATTGTTTGCCTAAAGGGTAATATTTGCAGGCGACTTAACACACCAAGCTAGACGTTAACGTTTGCCATCTACTGTGCTGACACATTCATATCATACATGACATGGGTGGATTTGGCAATACGGTTAAGCGTTAAATAGGTGTACAAGAAAATGGTCGTTGATATAAAGAAAGAGTCATGACCTTCAATTTGATGTATCGGAATTTCTGGGTCAAACCCTAAAAACTATGGTTAGTAGGAGATCTACGTTGGTACAACTATATGCAGCGCTGTGTTTATCTGGCCGAATAAGCTTCTAAATCGTCGGATTCTGTTGGAATGAAGCCAGAGTTTGTGAAAGGTCACTGATGGCAGTCAAACTCATTTGCGAATCCTTTGATGTGATGTTCCCACTGTTGGAACAAAGTACACTGTATTGGTGAAGACTGATTTGGAACTGGATTGGAACCGCTGAGATACGACGATACATAAGTAGACTGACGATGGTAGACATGGATGATAATCTGCTCTCCGTGCTTGGATAAAATCAGGAGGTGTCTCATTCGTCAGTAGTTTAACGGTTTCGCGAACCCGGTGTGGGCGCTGATCCGGAACAGAATCCTGTCGAAAGACGCTCAAAGTAGCTCACTACGGATCCTCCCTGTATTCCTATGGTAACGCATACACTGCAATGGGTGCGGTAAGAATAACACGAAACTGACGTAAACGAATCGACTTATCCTGCTATGTCCGCCGTGCTTATCAATAAACTTACCATTACTCCGCTCAATGCGATGTTGTATTTTCTCAATTACAGCAGCTGGCGCGTAGTACGCACTGCTGATGTCTGCCTCCAGGAGATGCTGCCTGCTGCTGCGGCTTACCAGGCAGCAGCATCCGAGCGGATGCTGAACTTTGTTGGTGTTATTGATGCGGCGATGAATGCTAACGCTGCATCCCAGGGTCCAGGCGAAAGGAAGCTGCTGATCCTCAGAAGACAGGCGATATTTTATTCAGTTAAAGCTTCTCTGGCGCCCGTTCTTCTTTCGAAATAGAGCAACCAGTGCTAGGTCTACTACCAATCCGTCCACGTGAGATCTTGAGGCCCCCGCGGGTTCACAGATGGCTATTCACATTGTACACGTTGTCACAAGTGCCTATTTATGTAACGCCTTTCAATAGATGTCTGCCGACCTGACAACACAAGATCACGACCGGACAGAACGACCTTCAACTGTTGGCGAAACTGATCTAGAGAAATGAGAGAGCTCATGTGATCGGTTGCCTAGCAACCTGTCCCAGGATGAGGGTCCGACCAAGGCGATGATACCATTCTGCATTATGAATAACACGGAACGCAGGGACAATTTCATCCGTTTCAGCTTACCCTCCAGTGTGATTCTCGTTAACGATAACGGTGACGAAAATGTTCGCTTACGAAAATAAAATGATTTCGTTAACGATAACTATAACAGTTACTGTAACTAAAAAATCAAAAAATCTCATTAACTATATATAGGCCTATCTATAACAATAACCCAAGTTGACTAGCGCAAATTCGCAAAATTAGTAGTCTTAGTAATCTTGTAGTGAAAATGTCTCTAAAGATCTTGAGATGCCGCAGGGCTGAGATGCCGTCTGGAGTTATTTCAAGTACGAATCAGTGGCAAATAGAAGTTCGTGTATGATCATTCATCAGAGATGTTGGTGTTAATGAGGGGAAGTTATGTGGCTGGGCCATAGCCGGTAAAAAACACGACTAACCTACTCAATCATCTTAAGTATCACCATGATCCACGTATAGCCTACATGTAGGGCATTGTAGGCCCAACATAAAAAGAAAGTCTGCGCTGCAGGAAGTGATAGAAAGAGTTATATAGAAGAGAACTCGGCGAAGGCAATCAAACCTGGTGAGTAATTAGTGTGCAGACTCAAGTGTGCCAGTGGCTGTGTTTTAAAATGTAGGCCTATTTGGTGATTTTTGCTGGCTTCACAACGTCTTTCTTTGTTGCCAGGTGTCAGTAGGGGCCGTCCATAAATGACGTCACGCACCTAGGGGGTCGGGGGGTCGGAAATTTGTGACGATGTGTGACATGGGGTGGGGGTCTGAGAAGTGTGACGTCACACCAGGTCTATGTTATTAAATTTAACAATTAACAACAATTTAATTTTATTAATAACAGCACTAATTTTGCGGATTAAATTTTAATTATTTTTAATTATTTTAATGTATACGGGCACCATAATTAATAATTTTCTGTAGGTCACAACTAAGAAAGAAAAGAGTTGGTGACAATTATTATTATTATTATTATTTATATTATTATTATTATTATTATTATTATTATTATTATTATTATTATTATTATTATTATTATTATTATTATTATTATTATATTATTATTATTATTATTATTATTATTATTATTATTATTATTATTATTACTTATTATTACTATTATTACTATTATTATTACTATTATTATTATTATTATTATTATTATTATTATTATTATTATTATTATTATTATTATTATTATTATTATTATTTATTGCAAAAATATACAAAACACAGGTAGGCCTACGGTATTCAGTAATAGCAAAATGAAAATCAATACAGGACAAACCATAAGCTTACGACTAAAGCACTAAGAAACAACCATCTCTGTCGAGAAATTGCTACGTACAAGAATATAAAATTAAGTAGGCCTAATTATTGCTGTTTTCTATTCGAAATACCAGGGATGATGACTTTGAATACTAGTCATGTTCGTTGTTAAATAAATATAACCAAATTGTGGAATCCACCCCGGTTAATTATTATCAGAGTCGCAGCATTTTTAAACGGACAATGTAATTAAAGCAAGTAATTAGGTAAAACTAGAAAGAAAATTACCAAGCAATGCAGTCCATTAAAGTAAAAGTAAAGTAAAGTGAAGCAAAATATAATATAGGGCTACAGAAAGTGAAGGAATGGTGAATTAGGCATTGTAGCGTCGATCAATGTGACAGAGGACATCACACACAGTCACACACACACATAGACACCAAATTTTCCTTCAAAATTTGGGTTTACGTCCCGTGGCAATGACTGTCAGTATTTCTAAGTCGTTTAATGAGCTTCTGAATCAGCATTCGCCTCAGTGACCTCCAAGCGCATCAGTCCCATGAGCGCGAATTTGTTGGTGGACAATGGACACTATCCATTTTCCAAGGTAAGTCAACTATGCGCACAATCTTTGCTTAAATTTAACTCTACCGCTAAATGAAGAGTAATTTTGCGCTGAATTAGGACTTAATATTTACCATTTCTGCATTCATTGAGCTTCAAGTAACTAATGCAAAGGATCAAACGATGGCGGCAAGCATTTTTGTGTGAAGGACTTGCTCAGCGTCCATAATTGTCTATAGGTCTAATCGTATACATATCAGGAGAGACTGGAACCTTTGATTCGTTTAAACCTGTAACAGTTTTCAATCTATGCAACAATTTGATGCTGAAAGTGTGTTGGGCAATTGCGTGGCTTCGATTTCTTCTTGTTATCGTTGATGTAGTTTGTACTTTTAAGCCTTCTACACCCAGACTGAAGTTTACTATATCGATGACTCAAGTTCGCGGTTTTTGTGCGTGTTTTCAACACACCAATCAGCCAAAAGAGACAACTCAGTTCATTAGTAGGCCAACCATTGCTTCCTACAGCGTTACTTGTGGAGTTATTACCGTGCGACTATTATCCTGCCGCAAGTGTTGGGCTTGCGATTGGACCATATAGCTGAATCGAGACGAAATAGCCTACGCACATTCACAAACAGATAGGCACTACATCTATATTACAACAGACAACCTTGGTGGTTAAAACGCCTGCCACACTCATATATACGTATATATATATTCTATATATATATAATATATATTACAGCAGAACAGAAAATGAGAAATTGATCATCAAACCCGGGGCGATTGTCACTTTCTCACGCACTGACAATCTTTGAAAAATGGCAGCAGCAGGGTCGAGGCCATACGGTCGCTATATAAAATCGAGTATGCAACTGCATATATATATATATATATATATATATATATATATACGCAGATTCCTTCTGTAAGTCTATCCCGCAGGTCTGAAATGATCGGTAGCCATTTGCCGTTAAGTGGTGGATGGTGGATGTATAACTGATGGTCTGTAGATGGCGGAAGGAGAGTCGATGGCTAACTGAATGCAGGCAATAGATGGGAAACGTAGGCCTACAGGAAGATGCGTTTGCTGGCTGCTGCAGGCATCTCATCTGCAGCTCTTATTTTTTATGTCTATCAGAAAATATTTCCATCGTTAAATATCACGTAGTGCATGGGAGACTAGGGTTTTCTTAGAATACGTCTGCATTTTTATGTCGTAATATAGCGACTGGAATGTGAAGGAATTTGGACAATATTAGTATAAATATGCCAATGTTAGCCAACTCTGGCAAAGTGCACGTGTGGGCCTTTTACTGTCTTAAATCGTGGCAATGCTAGACAATAAGAAATACTTATTTTGATAGGTCCTAATGTTTTGCCAGTTAAGATATAAATGGATAGAATACAGCTGGCCTGCACTGTGCCGCTGGTGGCATTGCTAGACAGCGAATGCCCAATGTGGGCCCAACGAATGCGGCTGCAGCTGCCAGAAAATGCATGCGCACAATATATATAGGCCTAATTCATAAAGATCAAAATTTGTGAAACGAAAGCGGGAAATCTGTTAGAACCGTAGACTGTATACATGGGAAACTAAATAAGTCGTTAGTAAAGATTTGTTTAAAACGAATCTTTTGAGCGAATGTGTTTCGCAGCGCACGAACTTTTTGAGAGGTTGACAGAAATCAAGTGAAGAGGTTTTTTATTATTCCAAAGATGATGAGGCTTTGATCATTTCCTGTACGTCACTTCTCTTATCCTATAACAGCTCTCCCTAAGACTCCCTTTCGGTTATCTGTGACCACTGGCAGAGGCGAAAATCTGTTCATAACTTTGGGGAGGGCAGATGTTTTCGGAGACAGGCCTCAGCAAAAACGTTGGGGATTGTCCCCCTCTGTTACCCCGTGATTTACGCCACTGCCCAATGGGCATTTCTGAAATCTAATGGTGTAACCCGCTTCGTCTGCCATCTTCTGGACTCCAGGTCATAATATGAACATCGATGGAGGGCAACACACGAACGGACTCTTTCTTCCCACAAAAGAAATGAAAGGGCAGTTGGACGATATCCCCAACCGGGGTACTCTACAAAGAGATCGAGCCATGCACGTTTTCAAAGTGAAGTTCAAAGACGCCTGCCGCCGATGAGATGGCCATCTTTCGGTCACTGTCTTCTGAACAAACTCAAATGTTACATAGATAGTCTACAATTGAGCATGGCATTTTGAGGCAATGGGGGACTGTAAACTCTCCATTGGCTGTTAGGATATCCCGTTAAAGCGTGAAGAACGCTCCTTCAATCCGCATCAATGCCGGGATTAGGGTTGGATAGTCCGCTTACAACGACGTTGTAGTCAAAAGCTTAGTAATGCGAAATCGTGTATAATATAAAGTCTAGCATTATCATAGAATTACAACACTGCACAGTGTTCACGAACGCCCATCATTTCGTTGAGCTTAATGGTGACATTTACAGAAGTGTTAATCTTATTATATACTAGGTAGCGTGTTTATGGATGTCTTACATAACTATATTCAATGGCAGATTTACTGTAGCAACAATCTAGCTAGATTATGACATGGAGCGGCACATTCCAAAGGGCGGCAACGCTTAAAATTAAAGAATTAAGCATTAAAAATCATGCATTATAAATTGAGGATGAAATATAATTTGAAACTGCATGCGAGAGAGATGACAACAGATAAATATAATTATGATATTAATTAAAGTTTAAACTTTGGAACAAAGATCTTAGTCTATAGTCTAATGGCGACAATTGTTAATCCGATCATGGCTATAAAGCCTATAATATTATTTTAATTTGACGCCGTTGTTTACAAATGGTCGAGTACAGTTATAAACAACAGCTGAAGTGAAAGAAGAGGCAAATAAATATGCGTGCTGAGGATTCTAAAGTGGTGGCGCTTAACAGTGTATGAACTACAGATAAAAGGGTCATGTTAAGGCGAACCCTACACTGCGCGGCGGCGGCGGCGGCATTCGGTTTCAGTCTGCTCAAGTGAAATACATGGCCCGAGAAGAGCCAGCCGATCGGCGGATGTGTTTACAGGTATACGACGGAAAAAATTGTAGTAGACCTATGCGAATTGCGAACCGCTTTAAAGCAGTGGCTGAGATTAGAGCTCTGGTGAATTAAGGGCGAACGGCTGAAATCTCTAATAAGGCCAAATGTTACTTTTTGATGAATTCGAAAGAAACTGAATGCAAATCAGGTTGAGCTTGCAGCTTGGATTGAGTTGGAAGAGATCAGTTTGAGTGGAACGAATGATAATCGAAGTGATATTGAATGGCCCTATAATCGATCGAGTATTGAATTAAAGCATGGGGACTACATATAATAAGCGATCACTTCGTAATCGTACTTGTAGGCTAAGCTTCAAATCTGAGGCACCACTTAAAAAATAAATGCATGCAGGGCACCAGATTATTCAGAAGCGCTGCGTCGAGTCAGAGGTGTTGTCTAGAGATATCAAATAGAGAGCCAAGTTCGGTTGCCATAGAGACCAGAGATAGACGACAGAGCTGCTGCTAAGGTGGGTTTCGTTTAGACCGAGAAGATTGGAAGGCGGAGGAGCAGATGAGTCCGGGTAGGAATTCTTGAAGAGAGAAGACTTTAATTTTGAGTGGAAAACCTAAGAGGAGATATTTAGAGGAGCCCGAGACAGGTGATGATGACGACGACTACGACGACGATGCTAATAATAAGAAATAATAATAAGACGATTTATATAGCGCCGTAGTGCAGCCAAAGGCCACAGAAAAGAACGCTGTACATGAATTCAAAAAGTCAACGACAGTCATTTGATATTTTAAAAGGTCTTATAGGCCTATCTGTGATTTTAATGTCTTCAGAGATGACGCATTCTTTCGTTTAGCACATCAGCACCAATGGTTAGAGATAGATTCCACTCGAAAGTATGCCAAGAGAAACTGGTTTCGGTCTACTTCTTAATGAAG
Source organism: Aporrectodea caliginosa (assembly GCA_020284085.1). NCBI lineage: Eukaryota > Metazoa > Annelida > Clitellata > Crassiclitellata > Lumbricidae > Aporrectodea > Aporrectodea caliginosa. The sequence continues at coordinate 1,293,950 of JACEVL010000009.1, forward strand.
ACAGTTGCTGGCATTCCATAACAGTCTGTCAAACCCGCCCAAAACCGAATTCTTTTTCTTATTTTTAATACGAACATTTTAACGCGCGGTAACTCACAGAAATATGAATGTTAGGCGCCGCTAGAGTCAGTCGCCAATCGCCACGTGAAGAATAGTTAGACCTGTAGATTATCCAGATGTTTGATAGTCAATGAAAACGTAAGCTCTCGAGCGTTTCTTGAAAGCAGAAAAAGAGTTCAAGCATCGGATAAACATTGGTAGTCTGTTCCATTCCATGGGGCAGCAACATGGAATGCACGATAGCCAGGCATGACAGCGCTGCATCGTGGTTCAACCGACAGAAGACCCACCATGCCCGAAGATCGCAGACGGTACAGTAAGGAGTTGAAGTGGCTGACGGTAGGTAGGAGTGCTCGTTGTAAGGAGTTTATGGGACAGACAGGCCAGTATAAATCTTATTTGTTGCTCATATACGTATGTATGTATATGTGTATGTATGTACATTGTACGTAGGCCTACGTGTATTCATTCATTCATTCATTCTTCGTTTATTGAATCCCAAAAAATCAGTAAAATAAAATATATAGACATGAAACATTGACATGGGTATTGAAAAACAACCGGTAGACCCAGAAGGAACAGAGTTCCGCTTGAATAGGGTCACCAAATTAAAGGCAGTACAGATGGCGACGAAGAACAGTCGTCTTTCTAATTAAACATGCATTAAAGTGTTAACTACGACAACAACAAAAAATTGGATCATATACATGATCAACTGAACAGAGAGTTAAACTTAACTAAGCTATAAAACAAGTTACAAATTACAGTCGTGTGTCATTTAAGAAACTGCGCAGTTGTTGTTTAAATTATTGTAAAGTTGGCAAACATCGAATATGAACAGGTAATGTATTCCATACTAATGGTCCATTGCATTTAATATTGAAAAATCTAGTATTAGTTCGAGCGTAAGTACTACGAAAGTTATCTTGGGATCTTGTGTTATATGAATGAATTTGATAGGAGTGCAAGACATAACCATCAAAAACTTGGGGCAATAATTTCCGTTCATATTTATACATAAATTCTGCAATTAGGAATTTATTTACAGATTCTATTTTTAGAATCCTTAGTCTTGAGAACAAATGATCAGTGTCATCTTTATAATATTGTTTAGCAACAATTCTCACCGCACGTCTTTGTAACATCATTAGAACTTTTAAACGAGAGGGATAATTGGATGCCCAAATTAGGTTGCAGTAAGAGAGGTATGGGTAAATAAGAGAATAATAAAGATTGAGGAGTATAAACTTAGGCAGTAAATATTGAATGCGATTCAATATACCAATACTTTTTGCAATTTTTTAGAAATTTGCATTATATGTTCTTTCCATGTGAGATGACGGTCAATAAAAACACCAAGAAATTTACAAGAAGCTACTTGTGTAATCTGCTGACTATCAATATATATATTTTTATGGTTTGAGAGTGTATGCAATGATCCCGTCCTAGACAAAAAAGGACGGGAGCGCCGGTTTCAGGCGCCATGTTAATCTAGAAATTTTTACTGGTGCAGCGTTCCCGTCGTCAGAAAAGAACCGGAACGCCGTTCCGGTGCGTTCAGGTTTCAACTGATCCCTGTGTGCATGTACGTACATGTATAGCCTATTTTATATCAAGAAACTTAATAGCCTACAGCGCGTTTTCTTATCTGCCCTGCAGTAGCGCTGCAGGACACGTGACGATGTGACTATCCAAACACGTCATAATGTGCTATATTGAGATAATTCGATAGGCTAGAAGGGCTGCTGCTCGGGCGGTGCAGGTGAGGACAGTACTGAAGTGGAAGGATTCGGAACTTCGACTTTTTTCTTTGCTTAACAATCACTTGCTCATTATCGGACGTTTTGACTCTTCTAAATAGGCCCATGAGTCCATGACTTTCTCGGTTGCTGGTTTAAGGCTCTGGATTTTGCTGCCTGTTACTATCCGTTCTCTAGGTTCTCTGACATAGGCCTATACCCAGAGCAATGCAGACGTTCGGAAATCCTGATACCAAATTGCATTCCTTCATAATTATTATTTGCAGCATTTGGAGAGGCGATGGTGATGGGCGGAAGAAGCTTAGCTAGGTGACTACACATGTAAGTGATATATTTCACCGCTGCAGTTAGACACAGGAAGTATAAGATATATATACCCAGAGCAATGCAAACATTCGGAAATCCTGATAGCAAATTGTATTCCTTCATAATAATTTACAACATTTGGAGAGGCGATGGTGATGGGCGGAGGAGGCTATCAGCAGCCACAGCAGAGTAAACTGTCGTTGGAACCCTAACGACCTAAAGGAGCGAACGGTTACAAATCTTATAATTGTCTTGGCTGTCGAGTTGCAAGTGACTACCGTTGTTCGTCTCCAGTAAAACTAGCTTGTTTAAACATATTCCAGTTATTACATGTCAACGATGTAACATTTCAAAACTAAAATAATAGTTAAGGACAGCATTAGACTGTATAACAATTTTTAAAGTAGAATACTAATGGTAGGCCCATTATTTGTGAAATGTTTCGTAGGCCTGGGTCTGGGGACCCACTGGACTCGTGGTTAATCCAGGCCTGCTCCCTCCCCCACACCTCCCTCGCCATTTCAACTCTAAACATCATCCACCTTGGCCGTCTGACTGTCTGCCTGCCTGACTCTCTGGATCTTGACCACCTACCTATTGATTCTGTTTTGATTAAGCGCCTGTGAATAAGCTGGTTCCCGCGACTTCGCTTTTGTGGGCGCTCTAGAAATCTCGAGTTTACGATTATGATTACCATTCATTCTTCTCGTTTTAGCGTACTACAAAGAGAGGACACTATTTTCAATTTCACTGAGAAATAAAAAATTTTAAATATGCTATAAACATCGGTCTACGCTTTTAAATATGGGTGTCTGCAGATGAGCAGCATTATAGCCACGGGTCATTCTCCATTTGTAAATCTGGAGCAACAGGTCTACAAAAGGAGACGAACTATAATTGCCGGTCTATGTGTGCATTTGTACACTGCGCGTTTCCAGAACATAAAAAGGCGCTTCTACAAAATAGAGGGGTCTTTGACTCCTCTAGTTATTCCAACAGATGGGAAGGCATTTGTCGCTTCTGCATGATACCACTTCTTAAAACTGGCAACCTTTAGTCGTATAGTTCCTATCCACCCTTTCCTTATAAATGTCCAGTCAAAGTTCTGAATTAAAGAACCTATATGAAATGGGAACCTGTTAGGTAGTTCACTTACTGACACAGCTCCAGTTTGAACGAATCGTTGAGCTGTTCTTTAGGATTGATGTTACGCAGCATCCTCTCGTATCCATCCAGACAGGACTCGATATCGACGTCCAGTCGCTTCCGACAGTCCGTCGATAAGTGTTGATTCCTTCTTTCTGTCTGCGTGTGCCTCTCTTCGTCTTCCTTCTCGTCCTCCTCCTCTCCATCTTCCTTTCCCTGGTCCCTCTGGTAATCTTCATCCTCTCGCGCAACCAGTCGCCTCGACGTCAGTCTCGAAGAAGAAGAGGTCATCGCGAGCAAATCCCCGTCCTGCGAAAGAACTGAATGTTTTCTTTCGGAGATCGGATCAGCCAGCAACTGATGGGTCTTTGAGGGTCCAGACCATCTTTCCTTGGCGACAGGTGACATTGTTTTCGGTTCTTTTACTCCTTCCAGGTGGAAGGGTGACGTCGTGGAGATGTTCGCGTAAAAGACGAGAAGTAAGAATCGTCTCAGAAAAACAAAAACGTCTTTCATCGTCTCAGCAGATTTCTGTGGCCTCAGTTCTGCAGTCAGTCGTTTCCTGTTCAGCGCCAAATGACTCTATCCAGTCTGGACGATTTTCAGTTTCTGTTCAATCTTTGGCTTCACTTGCATGTATGCGTTTCTCAACATAGCTTCCTTTTCATTGATTCAAATTGTCTCTGCGTAGAGTTCTTGAGGTTCTTCAAAGCTTCTAAAGGTGCCAGATTATGCCGCGACACCTTTCAGACCTAATACGGTGATCAATTGTTGAAAACGCTCATAGCATTGAACCTAGGAATTAAGTCCAACGATGTATCAGCGATGTAGAAGAGTGAAGAATCTTACAGCTACATCGTGATTCTTTCGACAGAGATTCAAATATACACAAGGCAATCCTTTTCTAGTTTTCCAATGCAGGTCGGCATCTCTACAGTTTCTCATTGTCAACATTATCGACTGTATTTTGAAAACTGCGCTCGACTGCGCAAAATACGCGCGCTGTAGGTCAATTGGTATTTCCGACGTGTATGGCGAATTCTTATGAGATCACCTAAGTTACGGTTCCCATGAATGACAAACTCATCGTTTGGAAATCTAAATTTCTTAACGTTACAACCTGCAACAAACTTTATCCGAGGTAAGACGTTCTTCTTATGTATAAATCGTTTTTCAGTTGATTTGCAGTGATCTTCCCGTGTACAGAATGTCGCATCTTCCTTCATTAAATTCCTAAAGTTAACTTTGTCAGTTGCCGTATAATATATCGTCTGAACGGTTGTTTCTTACCCGCTTCACGGTGTGTAAGGCAAACTCTCTCAGATGTCGAATCCCTGACATAGAGCTAAGTTCGAACGGTAAATTGCGTCGATTATACGAAAGAATCTGTCGAATGTATTTGGCGATTCATTTTCAAACTGCCCGAGACGCCGTAAAACCCTGCAACAAAGAATTCACTACTTTAATTTAAAAAGAAATGTCAGTGCTTGAAAAACTTTGCATCCATTTCTAAACGAAAGCGTAAGTTTTCTATCGATCTTTGATTTACGACAGAATCCCAGTAAAACCGAAACCTTCAAGGCACGAAACTTCTTTGCTCGTAATCTAGAATGGCGCACATACATTGGCATCGGAAGGAAACTGCCCCTTACCACGAGAAAATAATCGGTATTGCAATCGGAAATTTGTAGTTTATTAGGCTGTCTGACTTTCCCAAAAGGCTAACAAGTGGTTAAGCCCGATTATCGGTCAGAAGTAGTTAATCAAAATACGCTGGAGTTCTCCTGCTGAAGCAGTTTCATATCCAATGAAATTTACAACCGTTGACTGACGCACTGCTATAGTTTCTTATTTCTGGTTCACATTCGATGCACTTGTAACCATGACGTAAGTACTTCACTAACTCCTTTTTCCGTTTGTGTAGGTCTGAATCGATTATCGCTCGCCGTGATTGAGGCGACCTTGAGAAGTGAAGACAGAGGCGCTTAGAATAACTCAGTTTATCGTACAACCCGTGAAATTGCTTCCCGCATCAATTTCGCCGGCGCATAATTCGACGTATTCGTTTTGCAACAGCTAGACGCCCACAAACATAGGCTATGTATATGTGTATGTATAAACATCAGTTTGAGATATAATAACTTGGCACAGCAATTTGTAGATCGTGAAACCACAGAGAGTGTTGTATTACTGAAGTGTTGTATAAAAAAACTACTAGTCGTGGATCGCGGGTGCGTGTATTGATAAAGCGAGCGCCTATGTTTACTATGCGTCGTTGCATAAGCTTCGCCCAAAGGAAAGAACAACTTCGATGCCTGGCTTCCTCCGCCACCTCCGCCGCCGCCGCTGTCTATGTAACTGAATCGTTTCCGAAGA